>JADBJO010020122.1:0-31897 GCA_016801955.1 Conus betulinus | reverse complement strand
CAGTGGAACTAATCAAGAATTTCTAAATTACATGACCTTTAAAATGCTATGTGCTTGTACTGGGAAATAAACTAAAACGCAGTACGCAAAACTATGTTTCTCAGTTATTATCGCTGCAATATTGTTGGGCATCTTTAGAACTGAATTGAAAAGGAAACAAATTCCCACATGAAACTGCACACATTATTTTGCAGGCAATTATCAAGAGTCCATTGAATAGCTATGACTATTACCGGTTTTGGGCGAACTAGAGAGATTCCCGGAATACTTTTAAAGTGATAGCCCTGATTATCGGCATTTCGGGATACACATATTACAGTCTGACCAGGACTCTTATCAAACAGCAAGACTACTTCGCCTCCCATGGAGCGCCCCTAGCCAGACTGCATTCTCCCGAACTGCAAGCCGCCCTTCATGCAGTCTACAAGAGACCAGCGCATCTCTACTGGAAGGCATTCGCCCCATCCCCCATCCCGATTCGTCGACCACCCCCACAGCTAATAATGGCACAGACGCGTCCAGATCGGGATGTGGAGGCAGCCTTCAGTTCTGATAGCAAGTGGCGTGTGGACGAGACAGGAATGCAAGCAACATATAAACTACCTGGAGTTGCAGGCAGTGTGGAATGCCTTGTGGTCATTTCAGGCCACAGTAGCAGGGCAGTCAGTCTGCACCCAGATAGACAACAGACAGCTGTGGCATACATAGTGAAAGAAAGGGTGGGACGAGATCCCTCAGTCTGTCTCGTCTAGCCTGCCGCCTCCTGTTGTGGTGCCAGACCTCACGGGATCACACTGATACCGGTGTACGTGAGGGGGATGGGCAACACCATCGCCGACTCTCTCTCCCGGAACAAGGAGACAGAGTGGCACCTATCCCCTCCGATTGCCCAGGACATCTTTCGCCGCTTCGGCCGACCCCAGATCGACCTGTTTGCTTCGCGAGAAACGACGCAGGTGAGGAGGTACATGTGCATCGAGAGGGGCGACCCGTCACGCCTATGCAGTGGACGCTCTCAGCCAGACCTGGACCTTTCCTCTCCTCTATGCCTTCCCGCCACCCACACTGGTGCCGACGGTGGTGAACAAACTGAAGGAGACCAACTCCAGAATGCTACTGGTGGCCCCCTGCTGGAGCGACGCCCCCTGGACACCAATGATCATGGACATGCTGTACGACACGCCCCGCAGGATCCCGCTGTCCCCGGACCTCCTGATGGACACCACGACGGGCCGACCTGTGAGGAACCTGGAGGCCCTTCAGCTGACAGTATGGCCCATATGCGGTCGGCCACAGGGCTCAACGTCCGGCGGCTACCTTTGAAGTTCTGGAAGGAAGCTGGCGGGCAAGTACACGGCGGCAGTACCAGGCTGTGTGGCGAGAGTGGTTGGGCTGCTGTACCAACAAGTCTTTGGACCCAGCTACCGTTTCTATAGAAAAGATGCTGGAGTACCTACAACATCTGTAGGATAAGGGCCTCTCATGGAGGACTCTTAATGTCCATAGATCCGCGATTTCTAGTGTGTTAGAATCGCACAAATGTGATCCCATTGGTAGGCACCATGCTGTGTGTAGATTTATTAAAGGTGTGTTCAACAAGAGGCCCCCTCCTGTCAAAGTGTTACCACCTGGGACATAGGGAGTATTTCATTGCATGTGGCCCCAGTGGCACCCAGCGGAGGAATTACCCCGTGTTAAATTAACGCATAAGGTGGTGTTTATGCTCTTGGCATTTACAGCTAAGAGTCAGTGACTTAGTACTGTTCTCCCATCGATAGCGATTTGTGCCACATAGGGACCAGTTGTATTGTGCTACAGACAGCCTTCGATTCAAAAACGGATAGGCCTTCACCTCGTGCCCCCCCCCCCCCCCCCCCCCCCCCCCATCTGTGAATCCAAGTGTGTGTGAGGATAAGAGGCTGTGTCCAGTTACATATGTGCGGGAGTACATAAGGAACAGAAGGACAACGGCAAGGGACACAGCTGATTGTGTCCCCTTTCACCTACAAACCGGTGAAGTTAGCCATAGTCAGGCGGTGGATGGTTCACGTACTAACGGACGCCGGTGTGATCGTTTCACCAGGGTCAACACGTGCTACAGCCACCAGCTGTGCATTGTTACATGACGTGCTATAACAGACCATCATGAACACTGCTGACTGGTCGAGGCGGGACACACCCCTAAGACACTGCGTGCGTATTCTACCACGTGAATCAGTGGCTCGCGCGGAATCTCTTGCAATTCAAGACGCAGTTGCTACCTCTCTAAGCCTCAAGATACTGCCAGGAATGTGACCTTATGTGACCTGGCTTGCATGCGTGCATAGACTCATAAAGACTTGTACATATGGGAACTACGTACAGGTACAAGTACAGACAATATGCTTTCGGGATAGGGAAAGGAATTGTCCGTACTCATCTACGCATATCCTTACCATTTTACTATGCCTTTGTGTATATAATCGGTTATATAAAGTCTGTATATACATGAACTAATGAGTTGATGCCTTTGGTAGACATACTGCGCCTTCAGTATCTCTCTCTCTCTCTCTCTCTCTCTCTCTCTCTCTCTCTCTCTCTCTCTCTCTCTCTCTCTCTCTCTCTCTCTCATGGAATCTATGCGACTATCAAACAATCACCCCAAAATGTAGGCCATTACACACAAATGGTGTAGAAATTGATGTTTTAGAGTAAAACGTCATAAAATTAGAATTTCAACACTGTTGTGTAATGGCCTACACAATGATTGTCGCATAGCTTCTAACTCTTCTTTGTTACATGTTCCTTCTCGTGTTACAAAAGCGCCAAACTGTCACGCGCACAAGCACTTCTAGGGGGCTGCAAGGGACGCTGGGTAGCAGAAAGGGCCCAATGGTCAGTGCCTGAAATAGCCTGCATCCCTCGCGAGGGCCCCCCGCTGCTCGCAGGCTCGCAGTTTTTCTCTCAACGTCATACAAACCTCGGAAAAAAGGGGAAAGTATTACAAGCACCCAAAAGTGTAGGCCATTACACAATAGTGTAGAAATTCTAATTTTAGGACGTTTTACTCTAACATTTATCAATTACTTTTAAAGTGATGACCCTGATTATCGCATTCTGGATACACATATTAGGGTCAGACCAGGACTCTTATCAACAGCAGATTTATCAGTCAATGATCTCTCAGGACACGGAAGAAAACTAAATGGACGAAGTTTATACAAAAAACCTTGTCAACGATAGGACTAGAGCATGTCTGGGAAAAGTCAGGGTACATTTAAGTGTGACTCGCCTGAAGTTTATATTCAATCGAAGCTGGAAACGTTTTATTGACTTCTGGAAGAAAGAAAAGAAGGAGAGCACACCCAAGCTCCAAGTGTATGCCACACGTGTTACCGAATACAAACAGGCGGCTTATTTGGAGCAACACATTGACACAGATTGCAGACGAACACTAGTCAGGTTGCGAATAAGCGCCCATGAACTCCAGATTGAGAGGGGGTCGTTATACCAACACTGACAGAGAAAAAAACAGATTATGCACGACATGCCACGTTGTTGAGGACGAACTACATTTTCTCGATGACTGCAAATTATTTGACCGACAACGTTATGACCTAATGACAAGGATCACAAAAAACAGATAGTCCACCACATACTAAAATGACAAAACTATCGGATCTCTTGTTATTGGACTGATTCCAATCTGTACTTGCCCAGTGTATCCTGTTGTGTGTGTGTGTGTGTGTGTGTGTGTGTGTGTGTGTGTGTGTGTGTGTGTGTGTTTCTTCAGAGACAGAAAATCTAATCAGGCCCTGATGCACTCTATGCCCTTTGTTTCTGCTATTTATGTTATGTTGTAAAGTGTAACGACGTTGGAATTAATTTAATTCAATATCTGATTTTTAATATGGCAATAAAATATGTTCTTGTTTCTTCACACACACACACACACACACACACACCACACACACACACACACACACACACACTCACTCACGCACACCACACACACACACACACACGCACACACACGCACACACACACACACACACACACACACACACACACACACACACACTCACTCACGCATGCACACACTCACACCCACGCATGCACGCACACACGCACGCACACTTACGCATGCACGTACGCACACTCTCACAAAAAGCATGCACGCATATAAACATTCATGCACGCATCACAAAGAGAGAGAGAGAGAGAGAGAGAGGAGAGAGAGAGAGGAGAGGAGAGAGAGGGAGAGAGAGAATGAGAGAGAGAGAGAGAGAGATATGGAAAGAGGTACACACACACACACACACACACACACACACACACACACACACGATTTCTCGATAAATACCAAAACATTCACAGTCTATCGTATGTGTTTCTATGAAGTTAAAACAAAGGAAACTGGTGCGACTCATGTTTATCCAACCATTTAGAAAGATTCCAGGTTTTAACATCAGTTGGTTTTATAGTACTGTGAACATTTCGTCTTGTTCAATGGTCGTTGGTGGTGAACTCTCTCTCTCTCTCTCTCTCTCTCTCTCTCTCTCTCTCTCTCTCTCTCTCTCTCTCTCTCTTTCTCTCTCTCTCTCTCTTAAATATTCAGTGGACTGTACATTTGTGACTGCACGTCAGGTTGACTTCCCCGCTAAGTTCAAAATATTATATGTGGTCAATTATGACAGCTTACACGGAACATTAAAGTAATAAGTAATGCACAATGCAAATGATGGGAACTTAGAACATTAAATTACTTGGTAAACACAAGATGTGAATTTACATGGTACACGTGACTGTGACTACATTTTTTGTAATCATCATGAAATAGTTGACTGAGACAATGAGCGCACATTTGATAGGTAAGACTCGAATGTTATATTAAACATTCAAGTAAATGCAGAAACAGGTAAATCACGTAATTGCTCAGTAGTGTACGTGTAATATTATGGAAACATAATCTTGTAGAAGTTCGGCGAGAACTGAACCCCGATAAAATGAAGTTGGCATGGCAGATGTTCAGTTTCGCCTAGCAGGACCGACCAGACTATTTCTTCATCTGGGATCATTTGGCGTTAAACATAAAGAGTGACAGCTATAAAACCTGAGTACCGTTCTGATTATTTTGCTATTAGAAATGACATAACTCTTTTTTGAGGAGATAAAGTATAGTAGACAAAATTAAGAAACAGATCGAATCTAAAGTCAATTTTTGGTGGTCTGCGAAAAAAAGATAATAAAGATACTGTTACGGATGGGTCTTGGTGCGTGTTGTCTGTATGTCTGACTGTGTCAGAAAAAAAAAAAAAAACATGGATTAGTGTTTGAGCGTTTCCTAACACACACACACACACACACACACACACACACACACACACACACACACTCACCCGAACACAGACAGCCAGGCAACACAATCTCAGTTCTTTTTCTTTTTTTCTTATGCCGCCCGGGCCATCCAACGCATACAAAAACACAACAATCAAAGCATGGAGCACACCCCAGCTGTGGGACGTACAATATTAAATATACATGTAGTGCTCACAACAAGAAGTTATCACAGGCGCTTTCTGGTCTGACTTTACAGTCCAGCGACTGTCACTAGTCTCAACACAATGGCTGCAGCGAGGAACGGCAGCTCCGCACTAGTCACTAGTCTTCAACGACAGTGCTACAAAGGAACGCAGTCCTGGGAAGAAGAGGACGCAAGTAGGGCAGAGTCTTGCGTAGAGACGACGCGGCGACACGGTGACGGTCAGTAGGGGAAGTAACTTACGAGGGACGACGCGACGACACAGCAACGACTCTGTCCAGCAAGGGAACGACAACTGCCTACACACAAGCTGCGGCTCAACACACTCACCACTAAAGCAGCGCTCTACTGCACTGAGGCACCGGCCTCCACTCACAAGAGCTGTGGCTCTGTCACCACGAATCGGAGCTTCTCACGACGCGCAAGGTCGACTCTGGCACTGCAGATCGTTGACAATCAAAGGCGGTGGTTCTGGCTGGGCAGGACCAGCGCTAGCACAGCTGGAAAAAACAGGCTTGGGTCCCATGACCCCAAGCGGCGACTTCAAACACTGAAGTGGCGCTGGCTCAGCTGCCTCTTCAGGTCGCTGTTTGCACTCACCAACGTCTCCACCCCAGGCACGATGGAGAATGGGCTCATATCAACTAGGCCCCCAGACCCGTTGTAGTGACAGTCAGTTCCCAGGGACACCAGGGCTGAACTCTCAACCTGGGGAAATTGAAGAAAAACTACCTTGACTATCTAGCCTACTATCCATAGTTTTTAATTACATGCGTAGTTAACAACAGCTTCATGTTTTTTTTTAATCAGAACCGGCGAAAAATCCCCGCAGCCAAATCGACAAAGTCTCAACATAACGAAACATTTATTTCCATCAAAATTATAATCTCATAAGTTCAACACACTCTGAGACATGGTCTTTCTTCAAGATCATAATTTTCGCATCAGCGAGGAAAGATTACCACACAGACCTTTTTTTCACAATGAGCAATGGTGTAACTAAAGATTTCACACTCAAACCTTTTTCCAATGGGCAAAAGTATGATTAGACATTTCCATATAGACCTTTTCCACATTGAACGAGAACGTAATCAATATATTAATGCTTTCTTTTCATCTTGCTCATAAAGACACAAGATTGTGATCATTTTACAATATCAGTACACCTCAAAAGCATTTTCCGTTCATTTTTTTCAACCATTTTTATCAAATCAACTATTCATCATTATCAAAACAAAATTACATCCGTAACACGATCTCTGCGCATTCTTGTTTAGCACTCGGTAGTCACTATACCTAACATAACATGACATAACATAGCATAGCATATGCTAGTTTTGAATAGCTATCAGCATGCTTTCAATACATTCACATTTATCATATGAGGGCATATATCAAGGACAGTTTAAATAGTATCAGAATGATCTTCCATACATTCCTATTCATCACTAGTAAACACATATTGGATAGGTAATTCATCACTAATAAATACATATTGAAAAGGTTATTCATCACTAATAAATACATATTAGAAAGGTTATTCATCACTAATAAATACATATTGGAAAGGTTCTTCATTTAGCTCTCCACATCAAAATCTAGAACGCATCACAAGATTTCCGTTCGGCATGCCACAGCATAAATCAGAATAAATCGGGAACACTATGAATACATAAAAGTTTCTATCGCTCACTTCCGGAGTTCACAACAACTTTTTTTCCCCCACGAAACAATAACATAGCATGAATCATGGCCTATTTCGATCACTTTTAAACAGCCTGTTTCTTCTTCTTTCTATCCGAAGGAAGTTGAACAATAATTTTCTCTTAACATCCCAGCGAGTTAAAAGACATAGCAAAGACATATTTTTTCAAACAAAAGAAAAACCTTCACTTAGTCGCTGAAGAAATTACAGACGCCTAACCGTGGGGAGAAAAACGATTTCGATTAAGACTCTCAATTTGCTACTAACACGACATACCTGACTGTCACAAAAACTGCACTGGAATCCCTCTTCAGCTGGACTGGAAAGATGCACCAAGGCCGGAATTCACTGCAGAGACTAATCGCCTGCTTATACTCACCTGGCTTACATGGTGCTCAGGTGAGCAGCAGTCAGCTGACCAAACCGACCGGTTTTCCGGTGAACAAGTTCCGGTAAGCGGGGTTGCTGCAAAAACTGTGATCGGACAAAAAAAAAAAAAAAAAAAAAAAAGAGTTCGTCACAGATACCATACCAAAAGAGATGCTAAAATTTCAAATCAATGGTCAGTTGTTTTCGTTTTAAAATGACCATGGACAGTAACTTTCAGAGAAAGAAAATTCTTCGAACTCCATGAAAAAGAAAGGTGGCATTATCGCTGGAACAAAAGCAAAATAGTTAAAGGAAGGGGGACATTTGAATTATTGATGTGACTTACAAAAAAACTCTCTGTAAATTTTTAATAGAGATAGAGAGAGAGAGAGATAAGAGGGGTAACAATGACATGGGATTTTAAAATGAAAATAAACACAAAACTGAAATAGTGATAATGAATAACTAAACACACAAACAAATTTGCAAATCTAAAGAGGCTAACATTGTCGATGTATACATTTGACTTTTACTGATGGGCAGATTCTATCTTTAAAAAAGAAAAAAAGAAAAAAAAAAAGAAGTAAAATCTATAGATGGTTCAGTTACGGCTGAAGATGTCTAGGCGCCCTAAGAAATGAATAATCATAATAGCCCTGGGCCTGATGGATATACAACAGAACTCTACACGTTCTGTTGGTCTGATCTAAGTGCATGTGTGTGTGTGTAAGGGTGGAGTGGGGGTGGGGGCTGCTTGTTGATGATTTTTTTCCTTCGTAGACTGAATGAAAGTTCAAAAAAAGGGCATTTTTGTCTTCCTCTCTCATAAAAAAATACCAGTGGATCTGAGTAGAGTGCCAAGTGAGTTGAGTATCTGAACCCAGCATTGAGGAGGTTGTGTTCAGTCTGTGTTAAAGAAGACGTTGCAGATGAAGAACGCCTTGGTTTGTGAAACAATTCTTCCATCAAATGAACCACTTTGAATACAACTAACAACTATGCGCGTCAATACTGAGCCATGAACACCTGACTGACAGTGCCATTTTTTTTTTGTTAATGAAATTTGTAATTATCACGTGTTGTTGCCAAACTAGGGTACGATGGGATGTAGGCCGCGTAAAGGTTGTATACGGGAGAAACAGGACACACCCAAGTTTTGTACATAACAGAAACACTCTCTCTCTCTCTCTCTCTCTCTCTCTCTCTCTCTCTCTCTCTCTCTCTCTCTCTCTCTCTCCGATATTACACTGCCACTTTTGTGTTTATCATAGTGAATCCAATTTTAACACTGAAAAAAAAAATGTCATTGTTCCTTTGTTTCACCATCTTATCCACTTTTGTGTATAATGTACTCTGCAACATTTATCTGGCACAACCCCATCCTAGTCATGGCTTGTTGAGTGAATGGTGTAAACAATCCAACTGGTTTACACAGATCTATCTATTTCATGTCGACCAGCTGTAAACTGATTCGCCCTGTCTGTATGATCCATCTCAGCCCAATGTCGAGTGCTGAAAAATGACAACAGCGAGCTGATCACGGGCCCACAGCACTCCTCTGATGACGTCATATCTCAATCTCCAACTGTTGGTCACGGGCCCAGGGAGAATAAAACGTGCCTAATGATGCAACCTCGATAATCACAAAACTGGACAGAAACAATAATGTCAAAACATCTGTCTGTCTGTCTATCTATCTATCTATTATCTATTTATCTATCTATCTGTGTTATCTATCTATCTATCTATCTATATATCTATCTATCTATCTATCTATCTATGTGTGTGTGTGTGTGCGGAAAAAAAGGGGGGGAGGACCCCAAGAAATCCTAATTTTAGATTAGGAAAAAAAATAATAAAAGGAAAAAAAAAATGACAAAAGGAAAGGATACGCAGAAAAGGACGCATAAAGCAAAAAGGAAGCTAAGACGAAAAATGTGAGTCAAGAACTCACATTTCCTTACAAACATCTCCAGCTGAGTTCAGTTCCTGTGTTAGTGTAGCCCAGCCCATCACGTAGGGCCTTTTTAAGAGCTGTCATCCACGTTCAGACACAGACATTGTACCCTGATATACCTTACCTGCCACCAATTTAGGACGATCTTTTGGGAGGGGAGGGAGGGGGGTGAATCCCAAGACCTTGTGGATCTTCCCCTGTTGGTACGAGTCATGTATTAAACAGAGACACCTGATTTTAGTACTGAGATCAATTCTGTGACGTTATCAATTTTGTAAAGATCGATAGTCATTTGAAAACAAGCTAATCCAAGAAAGCCAATGGAGGTAAAGACCTTTCAGGTGAAAGCACAACAAAGCAACGAACGATAGACACATATCTCGTTATGACACTGCCCCATGTATAATAAAACAAGACAGCAGCATCATCAATAGTAGCAATAGAAGCTGCAACAGCAGAAGCTGGGGCAGCAGTATAAGCATCAACAGCAACAGCAGCAGCCTTGGCACCAGCACCAGCACCAGCACTATCAGCAGCAGCACAGCACAGCACAGCACAGCACAGCAATAGTAAACACGGCAGCACAAGTGCCGGCACTGGCAGCATCAGCAGTACCAGCGGCAGCGACATCAGTACTGGCTGAAGAAGACAGCTGAGAAGGAATATTTACTGTTGGTGATGCGGCATCCTGGAAGAGAGAGAGAGAGAGAGAGAGAGAGAGAGAGAGAGAGAGAGAGAGAGAGAGAGAGAGAGAGAGAGAGAGAGAGAGAAAATGCGAATACGAATGCGAACGCGGATGCGAATGCGAAACTTTAAGATCAATGACAAAACGTCATGGTGAAATGTAATATATATAATAAAATGATGAAATTGTGCACGTATATGAAAATAAAGAGCCTGGAGACATTACGATCCGAATTCTCTTGTTTACCTCATAAACATACATAGCTAAATCCAGTAGTGTGTCCCCATTACGTGCTGACAAAAGGAGAATGGGCCTGAACTTAACATGGTTCTGCGAAATACTTGGATTGGATAGATTTCGTTCTTAAATCATTTAGACCAGGACATTAAAACAACTTTATATTCTCTTACTTTAATACGTAGTCGATTGTCATTTCCAACATTATTGCAATGTCTAAAGCAATGGCAATCAATATCAGACACTCCAATTCCGAATTTAGTCAGGGCACATTTAGTGTGTCTGTTCATTTTTATCTTAGTTCATGGTTCTGTTATATACGTCGATAAAAAGATTTCGTATTTAGCAAATCTATCACTATTATACATACAGTCATACCGGTCCTGCTACCTACAATCGGTATTCGTCTGTTTAAAACAATTCAGAAATCCTGGTATTTTTCATCATCTTGGTTACCCCAAACAAATCCAAACCCATATAAGTTTAAACGATGTCGAACATTCGAAAACCAAGTCTTCTTACCTTTAACAACATCCTGTAATATAGGGCGTCCGGCATTTATCCACCCTTGTTAGTGTGAGCCAGTATTTCATACACTTCAATTAAATATTTACAGTAATAGTACATCTTCCCAAATCACTATAAACCAGGTCATTGGGTGTTTCTACTATCTACATTCAAGCAGCGCTTCAGTGTATACAAGTGATCTTTAAATACTACAATTTCTCAAAAGCCCATATTTCTGCTCCATGTCGTAAAATTTGCTGTACCTGTCAATCGAATAACTTAGTAAAACACAGCATTAATTGCAGTCCAACTTGTACAAAATATGAATATTAACTATGACTGTCTTTGCCGATTTGTTTACTTTTTATGAAAAAGAAAACAGAAAAAACTAAGTTTGTTTGTAATATAAGTGCCAAAATATTACAACCAGCATTACCATAACCATTACCAATTGTCAGCATTAACCACAGCGATTCTCTCACTTCCACTAGTCGTTCTTTCAGTAAATCCCAGATACTCTCCTTTACAAAACACAACATGTGTCCTATTCATATTAACCTGTAATTCTAGTTTGCTTGCTGAAGAGTACAACTTATCTAGTTGTCTCTGGACGTTGATACTGCCAGCAAAACAATGTCATCATCAGCAACAACAAACAACAACAACAACAACAACAACAAAAACACAAAAACAAAAAAACAAACAAACAAAACCCGCATAAATGTTTCTTGAAGATTAAAGTTATTCTTTACCGTATTTCCCAAATATTTCCAAGTCTAACTTATGAATGAACAGAGAAAATAATTATGGGCTACAGATGTGTCCTTGTTTGATCCACTTGACACACATTTATTGTACCTGATCCTATTTTTTGCTTTTACCACACAGTATATACTAGAGAATTTAGCTTTTATTTCACTTTTTTAACAAAATAGAACATAGCGGGTTTTTTTAGAAACTGAATCAAAAACCTTTTCAAAGTCAACAAAGGTAACATCTAATTTTTGCTAATTTACAAGTTGTTTCTGAACAGAAGAAAGTATGATAATTACATGATCGACTGGAAAATCCTCTTTTAACCACACCTGATGCTCTCCATTTATATTGTTCTGACTTGCCTATTCATGCTTTCTACTATTATAAAGTTGTAAATTTTTACTATAAATATTACATAATGACATACCTCCACTAATATTTACATTGTTTCCCTCGCCCTTCTTCGATAAGGGTAAAAATTTTAGATTCTTTGAAATTGTCCGGATAAATAATATTATTAAAGAGAAAATTAAAACATTTTATTGTGAAATTCAAAACAGACTCACCACAATATTTTAAATATTTCTCAGTTACACTATAGGGCCAGCTGATTTCTTTTTCCATTTTTCAATGTGTTTGTGTGTGAGTGTGTGTGTGTGTGTGTGTGTGTGTGTGTGTGTGTGTGTGTGTGTGTGTGTGTGTGTGTGTGTGTGCAGGCGCGGGCGCGTATATGTGCGTGTGTATGAGAGAGAGAGAGAGAGAGAGAGAGAGAGAGAGAGAGGAGAGAGAGAGAGAGAGAGAGAGCACAAGCGCAGACCCACGTTGTGTGTGTGTGTGTGTGTGTGTGTGTGTGTGTGTGTGTGTGTGTGTGTGTGTGCGTGCCTCTTGTCCCATGTATGTGTTTCAACTATAACCTTACAATATTGAATGTTGCAGAGAAACAAAAGAAATAGCTATGATATAATTCATCGATTCACTTTTCTTTTACACAAGCATGTAAACAAAAAGGACCTTGTAAGGGAGGGAAAGACAAAGGGGAAAATTCGACACTGGCAATAACTGATAGCAAACACCCAAAAAACACTCACTCAACCAGACCACCCAAGGATTTACAAAGACAATAACAGTTTATTAATTATAAATCGACAATACTCATTCATTCCATATGGGAGAGAGGGCCTAACCAAGAAGAAGACTGAAGACAGAGGAGAGACCAAATAAGAATAGAATGGTAAAGAAGAGGGGAAAGAACCTATCAGTTCTAAGTTACCTATGGAACAAAATAACCCAAAAGCCCAAGAAAAGCAAAACCTCCTTCCCCCCGGGACTCCCACTACCAGCCCAACTAATTAAAGAATTTCATAATGAAAGAAGAACGATAGAGGAGAGACAGACTAAATAAGATTCAAGACAGGTCAAAAAACCTTCACACCACCAAAGCAATCACAACCATTTCCACTCAGTCACTCCAAAACAGCCAGACTTCATTTCCTCGTCAACCATGCCAGCCTGCATGTAATTCACTCCTATTTCAGTCCCACGTCCACGGCAACACAACACAAGCACGAATACACTTAGACATCACCCAAGTCCGAGTTCCTGCGACGCACGGTCAGCTCTAAATTGTCCCACATCCAGGGCCACATGGATCAGCCAGAACAGCAGCATTGAAGAAGTCCCGGTCCCACGTCGTCAGTTCCAGAAGATGGGAGGGGTGGACGTGACAGACCTCCAGGGGTGTCCAGAGGTGGATCCGGCCTTCTGAGACAAACAGGGTCAACGCCCTGCAGCGACGATCAATACGTGTACAGGGCAAATTATCAGGGTGTGTCTGGGGTGTGCATGCGCGCATGCGTGTGTACCGTGAGCGGGGACTCTATTTGATTAAGTCTACCCATTTGTTTTCTATACATGATTATACAGGAAAAACAACTATCAAACATCTCATCCCTTTCTCACAATGGGATAAAGTACCGAAATTATTCTTAAAACAATACAAATTATGACACAAAGACAGAGGGCTAACAAAAACAGATAAACACGACGGGACGAGTCCAAAGCGTGGGCGTCGGGATAGGAGACCCTTATTTTCCGACTTAATCTTAGTCACACAGGCACTCCAATTAGCGTGATGCGTTCGTCCCGAGTGTTTGTCAATTAAAGACAGCTAACTATAAGAGAAGGAAAGAATAGACAATATAGACATATGAATAAGGAACACAGTCTTAGAACCTTAATCTAACCAAAAACAGACTAATTTCTCCCCAAAGACAAATTAAAGACCCCTTCTGACTGGATTCCTGGCTACGTAGGAGTGCAAAAACTTGACTTGGTCACCAAGGTCTGTACCTTTTCCAAGGTGCCCAGGAAACCTAACAAAACGGGAGAATTTGTATCCAAGGAAAAACGCCACCAGTAAAGGTAACAACACACAAGAACTACAAGAGAATGTTCAAACATGAACCCAAACTTGTAAAAATAAAAAAAAGGGGGGAAAAAAAAACAACAAAAAAAAAAAACTTGCCTAAATAAATGAGTACGAAACTCACCAAAACGGCGGGTGAAAGGGGGAGATGAAGAGGTAGATATGCTGGTCAGCTCCTGGCCCAGCGAAGAACCCAGGGGCTGTTCAGCCGTTCCCCACCAAGGGAAACCGGTCTGGGGCGACCAAAGGGAAGATGTGCCAGTGGTTGGGAAACAGAGATTCCCCCAAAACACGCAGCGGTTTCCTCCTACCCAAAAAAGGTTAAGGACCAGCCGCTGATCTGCACTGAAGCAGATCAAAAAGTAATACCACTGCACTGGGACAGCGATCCCACTCGACTCAACGTTGAAATCCGAGTGCCACTTCACTCTCTTGCCTCCTTCCTCCAACCCTGAACTCGTGAACACTACCTCTCCGCCAGAGTTAAAAACTGTACTGACACAAACTTAACGAAAAACACGTGCAGGCAGCACAAAACCGCTCAGCCACACTCCTGTCACCAATACAAGAAGTGGAAAAGAAAAATGCAGTGGGGGATGCAGGAAAAAAAAAAAATAAATACACGGACAGCACGCCAAGCCCTTCCACTGACAGCCAAATGGTGACAGTCTCGTGTGAAACCAGCAGACACTGCTAAGGGTGGTTTCACACTGCTAAAGCAAGGGTGAGTAGGCTGGCGACCGTCCGTGACAATACCCCCCACTGAAAAAGACTGTGCCACTGAGGCACAGTTTGCTGCAGCCCCCGCAACCTACCGGATAAAAGTGAAGCAAATTATTTATACTAAGGGTATCTAACCGCCAAATATACACATTGTAAAAATCCCTTCGTCCTTGTCAGTAAGACGAACTGCACGAACTGCTCTTCCAGACAGAAAATTTTTCTCATGACATCCGACTGAGGTAGTCAGCTTTCGACATTGTTTTTACCAGGAATATGTCGAAATGTGAACTCCAAACTCTGGAGCTCAATGGCCCAGCCCATGAGGCGACGACTAACCGGGCGGATGCGATGGAGGTAGGCAAGAGGGTGATGATCGGTTTCTAGGACAAATTCTCGTCCGTAAAGGTATGGGTAAAAGCGCCGAGTTGCCCAAACCACAGCGAGACACTCTTGCTCGATAGTATGGTATTTCAGTTCAGCTCCTACCAACTTTTTACTGGCGTAGGCAACTGGTAGTAGGCCTCTTCCCTGGTCTTGAAGTAGAACTGCTCCCAAGCCTGTGCTCGATGCGTCAGTCCTAAGGACATAGGGTTTCGTTGGATCAGCCAACTGAAGGACAGGCTGCTGGATCAAGGCAGTTTTGAGTGACTCGAATGCCTCTGTGTCTTTGGAATCCCATTTCAAAGTCTCTGGCTTCTTAGCTCCAGTCTTGTCGGTAAGAGGTTTGGCCATATCTGCAAAGTGGGGAATAAACTTCCTGTAATAACCGACAAGCCCTAAGAAGGACCTTAGCTCTTTTTTGGTTTTTGGAGGGTAGAGCATCCTGAATCTTCTGTACCTTGTCCTGCTTGGGCAGCATGTATCCACGACCAATCACGTGGCCCAGGAAGGAAATCTCTGCTTCACCTATCAGACACTTGGTAGGACGGGCCGCCAGTTGCACTTGGCGCAGACGCTCAAACAGAGTCCTGAGTGATCCCAGATGACTTGTCCAATCCTAGAAGCCAAGAGCAAATCGTCGATAAAGTTATGGGCCTCTTTCATGTCCAATGGTCCAATCAAGTCGACTCCGACTTTGCTGAAGGGCGTAGTGACGAGAGGTACAGATCCGAGGGGGACTCTAACGTTGCGACCCTTGGGAGTAGTTCTGGCAGATATCACATGTGCGGCAATATTTCCTGACATCCTGTGTTATACCTGGCCAGTAAAAGTCATGTTGGACTCGCTCGAGAGTCCGGCGTGCACCAAGGTGACCGGCCATGGGTGTATCATGGCCCAACCGCAGCACAGTATTTCGAAGAGCCTTGGGCACAACCAGCTGAGAGGAAGTCATAGTAGGCGTAGTGTAACGCCTATGTATCAGGCCACGACGTTTTACNGTCCACCATGACCAATACATATCTGTGACCCCTGTCTGAAGGTGGGCTAATTGGTCCAATCAAGTCGACTCCGACTTTGCTGAAAGGTGTAGTGACCACGACGTTTTACAAACTGGGTCGAACCGTTGTGAAACGTCTTTGGGGGCTTGCCCACTAACTCTCGCACAGTATTCAGGGTTGGATCCGTCCTTTAAAGTTCAGCACAGCATCTGGGTCCAAAGATACAGTGTCATGTGAGGACAAGGGTTTCAAGAGGGGCTTTAAAGCTTCCTTTTCCTTCTGGGCCTGAGAACGTGTAACAGCTGCTACAACTACTTCCGGGGGGAGCTCTGTAGAAACTGGCTTGTCCTCTCCATTTTCAAAGCTGACAGTGTTGCCAATAAGAAGGGAATAGGCAGGTTGATGAAGAGCTACAGCCCACACCTTACCCTTGAAGTAAGGAGTTGAAACTTCCACCAGTACTGTGGGACGAGTCGCCTGAAAGGATGACTCAACTCCTGTAACCTGGCAGTCTTGGCCGCGGGGAACATCCTCAGGAACTAGCCGCTGGTCCACGAACACAGCGGTAGCACGGAGTCTCTAATTGCTTCAACCACCTTGCCACACACGACTGAGGGAAACGTGGGGCATGTAGGTGTGGTCACCTCGATCTCTCCAAAAGCAACACACTGGCCCGGGAAACATTTTGCTTAGACTTTTTGCCCCAAGTGGGACAATTTCTCGCTATATGTCCCTCCTCCTCACACCGAAAGCAGACCCTAGATCCATTACGAGACTTTGTTGTTTGACCCGATTTTGCATCTTCCGTGTGGACGAAGTTAGCTTGGACTCTTTCCCCTCCAGCTCTGTAGGTTTCGTTGGGCCTCCAAAGTTAGAGGTTTTGAAGTGGCGCCTGGCATCGGCAAAGGCTTCAGCAACCTTAATGGCTTTGGCGAACGTCTTGGGACGAGTCTCGCCCAACTTATAACGAAGCTCAGTGGACACTGAATTCATAAGCTGTTCTGTAAGAAAACAGTCCTTCACGCTCATCTCTGATGCCTCTAACCAGTAGTCCATCGTACGTCGAAGGCGCTCTCCAAACTGATGGAAGGTCTCATCAGATGACTTCTTCTTCATGGTACGGAATTGCTTCCGTATGACTCTGGAGTCATATGTAGCCTACGACGAAGGGCAGCTTCAGTTCAGTGTAACTGGCACACCGCGTGGGATATCCGTAAATGCTTCCTTGGCCTTTCCAGTTAAGTTCCCAATCAGGTAGAGGGCCTTTTCTCTCGTCCGACATCTGGTAAGCCTCCGCTACAATCTCGAAGTGTTCAATGTACGTGTCTATAGATTCACTCGCATGATACACTGGCATGCGGAGCTTAGGTGGAGCCAACGGCGGTTGTTCGAGTGTCTGCGCGTTCCCTATGATACGTCGAGGAGTTCCAGAGTTCTGCGACAGATCATGAGTCTCTCCTTCCGAGTGGACAGACAGTTGTTCCAGAAATTCTGCGCGGATCTTATTTCTCTCCTCCTCCAGTCTTGCCTGAAAATCCAGTTCCACCTGTCTCTGAGCCTCTTCTTTCGCAAGCCTATCCTTCTGTTCTTTCTCCTCTCTCTCCATTCTTCTCTCTTCCAACTCCCTCCTCCACTGACGGTCTCTTTCCTCTCTCTCCCTCCTCCTCCATCTCTCTTCCATCTCCATCTTCACTGACGATCTCTTTCCTCTCTCCAACTTCTCTTTGGTTTCCCTCTCTTCTCTTTCCCTCCTCCTCTCTTCTCTCTTCCTTGCCTCCTCCTCTCTCTCTCTCTCCAATCTCCTCTCTTCTTTTTCACGCCTCTCCTTAGCTTCCCTCTCTTCTTTTTCACGCCTTTCTTTAGCTTCCCTCTCTTCTTTCTCCATCCTCATAACGACAAAGGGATCTGGAGGTACAGGCCCTAGAAAACGAGGAGGAACAGGCGAGGGCCCATAACGAAGCTCCTCGATAGGATGGTGAAGTGGGCGGCGATGATGAGGTCGGTAGAGGTGGCCCGCGAAGGGACGGCGATCCAGGAGGGGACCTGTCAACGATGACTGAAGGGGAAGTAGTCACAGGTGGCTGAGTACCACCCGCAGAGAAAACAACTTGGGTAGAGGGACCAGTGGTAACCTGAGTTGTGCGGCGGTCCACAGGTGTGGCCATGCCTGGTAGCACACCCATCGCCACACGAGATCGGGTCATTCTGCGATCCTCCCCTTCTGCCATTTTGCAAAGCTCGAAGAATGCACACCGCGATGTCAAGAAAGAAAATGGGGAAGAAAAACCACAAGGTAATTGAAGACAAGGCTATCCGTCAAAGGGCTACAATCCCTCGATATGCCACAGCTGTAGACAATGGAATAAGATTAGCCTAAAACAAAAGAGAAAAGACAAAACACGTTCAACCACGCTGGCAATGGAATACCTACAGTTAAGTCACCTTGACCCCTCCTACACACCAGGAAGATGGAAACCTATAAAGTATGGAGACTTCAAATCACTAAACAAATCAATGTCCAAATAAGTTCAAACAACGCTGAAGGATCTCACAGCTAAGGATAGCAGACCCACTACAGCCACAAAACGACAAAGTGAAAAGTGCCCTTCCCTGGGGCACGAAAAGTAAGCACGGACAAACAAATACGACACCCGAGTATAAAATCAATGTGCACCCAACAGCACAGAGCGAAAAGAGATCAAAGAGATCAAAGGCGAAACCAAGTGCCTCTTTGCCAGGTATAGTTACGACACTGAAGTGGTAACACCACAACCTAAGTACCACCAGTAAATCGACACACCACCCCCACGACCCCAAATGGGTGTGTGTTCAAGGATAAAAAACGCAACTGATCGAAAGTACCAAACTTCTAACACCGTAAGTGAAAATGATATAATCGAATAATCAATCAACTATATCCAACCGACATCTAAAAAAAACAAAAAGCGAAAAACTCTCAAAGTTATCCAAGTCAGGCCACGATCTCGCCTGCCAAACCACAATGAATAAAACTGCTATCTACAGGTGAAAACAACTTCCTTCAAACACTCAAAGTGGGCCAACCAGCCTGACTGGAAATCACCGCTCTATACCTTTACTGACAGCTGGCATGCAAGAAGGGAAGTAAAGCAATTAATTTTTTTTTTTTAACTAAATACAAAAAGAAAAACGACACAAAAACTCACGCCCGAAAGTGTCGGAAGCACACATCTTAAACTTGGGCTTGACAGACGAACTGTCCACTGATAAACCGAGAATTGCCACGAACTGACAATATGATTCGCTATCAGTGAAGGACTAACATACACAAACGACGGCGACAGAAAAACAAAAACGAACCGCTAGTCGGGTCAATAACCTCACGACCTTACACCTGTTTCCCAAACAGCAGCACGCGTGCCACACCCATGAGGAGCGGAAAAGATGCAGCGACCTGTCACTAAACCCGAAAAACACGTGCAGAGAAGAGACGGAATGCGGAGGCGGTAGGCGACTGGGTCAAACAAGGTCTCCACTTTACCTGGGGTGCCGGTAGGAGTGACGGTGGGGGGGGGGGGGGAAAAGCTAAAGCAACAGAGGCACAGTGGAAAAAACACCTTTAACCTAATTAGTGTTTCTATCCATACACACCACTGACAGCTTTATTCCTCCCACACCAATTCACACACACACACTAGGCATGAATTGAAAAAAAAAAAACCTGACTACCAGTAACAGGCATTTTTATTCAAAAGAGCTATGCAAATGAAATCGAAAAGACTTTTTAAAAAAAAAAAAAAAGAAGGGGATACTCCCTTTTACCAAGATCACAAAAGTACGAAGAATTTTTTTTTTTTTAAATAAGCATAAGAGGATCCTTACACAGGGGCCAAACCACTAACACCAGAGAGCAAGAGGACTAGCTACTATGGCAGGAGGCAGGTCGACCTACCTATACTCACCTCACTACTCTCAGCAACTCGGGTACTGCCAAACAACCGCAAACCTAAGTCAGCACAAATACTGACATCGACGACTCTGCACAAAGAAAAAATTTTTCCCCCACCAACTATCTCCACCCAACCTCTAGTCATGCACTAGATACAGCCAGGAGGCCGCACGGAAGAGAGAAGGCGGAAACTAGCGGAGTACGAAACACTATACTACAACACGGAAACGGACGGACACAGAACGGGAGTGCCGGCGACCGCGACGAAAAACACGGGTCTCCCCCCCCCCCACAGTCCCAACCTGGTCCGCCCCTGGGGACCCCCTTACACTCTAGGGCCCCACCCAGCCAACCACCCACTACAACTAAAGGACCGGACGAACGAACACACACACACACACAATTCCAGAGCGCCCCGGACAAAGCGAGAGCTGGGTGCCGCCAATATCCTGCCAAGTGTCGAATTACATCCCTCAGTACCCCGCATCTCCACCAAGATGTCAAGGTTAAGGACCTTGTAAGGGAGGGGAAAGACAAAGGGGGAAAATTCGACACTGGCAATAACTGATAGCAAACACCCAAACACTCACTCAACCAGACCACCCAAGGATTTACAAAGACAAATACAGTTTATTAATTATAAATCGACAATCATTCATTCCATATGGGGAGAGGGAGAGGGCCTAACCAAAGAAGACTGAAGACAGAGGAGAGACCAAGTAAGAATAGAATGGTAAAGAAGAGGGGAAAGAACCTATCAGTTCTAAGTTACCTATGGAACAAAATAACCCAAAAGCCCAAGAAAAGCAAAACCTCCTTCCCCCCGGGACTCCCACTACCAGCCCAACTAATTAAAGAATTTCATAATGAAAGAAGAACGATAGAGGAGAGACAGACTAAAAATAAGATTCAAGACAGGTCAAAAAAACCTTCACACCACCAAAGCAATCACAACCATTTCCACTCAGTCACTCCAAAACAGCCAGACTTCACCATTTCCTCGTCAACCATGCCAGCCTGCATGTAATTCACTCCTATTTCAGTCCCACGTCCACGGCAACACAACACAAGCACGAATACACTTAGACATCACCCCCAAGTCTGAGTTCCTGCGACGCACGGTCAGCTCTAAATTGTCCCACATCCAGGGCCACATGGATCAGCCAGAACAGCAGCGTTGAAGAGTCCCGGTCCCACGTCGTCAGTTCCAGAAGATGGGAGGGGTGGACGTGACAGACCTCCAGGGTGTCCAGAGGTGGATCCGGCCTTCTGAGACAAACAGGGTCAACGCCCTGCAGCGACGATCAATACGTGTACAGGGCAAATTATCAGGGTGTGTCTGGGTGTGCATGCGCGCATGCGTGTGTACCGTGAGCGGGGACTCTATTTGATCAAGTCTATTTTGTTTTCAAAATTTTACTGGAAAATAACTATCAAATCAAGCAACTCATCCCTTTTCCACAATGGGATGAAATACTGAAATTATTCTTAAAACAATACAAAATATGACACAAAGACAGAGGGCTGACAAAAACAGATAAAACACGACGGGACGAGTCCAAAGCGTGGGCGTCGGGATAGGAGACCCTTATTTTTTCCTTTAATCTTAGTCACACAGGCACTCCAATTAGCGTGATGCGTTCGTCCCGAGTGTTTGTCAATTAAAGACAGCTAACTATAAGAGAAGGAAAGAATAGACAATATAGACATATGAATAAGGAACCCAGTCTTAGAACCTTAATCTAACCAAAAACAGACTAATTTCTCCCCAAAGACAAATTAAGACCCCTTCTGACTGGATTCCTGGCTACGTAGGAGTGCAAAAACTTGACTTGGTCACCAAGGTTTGTACCTTTTCCAAAGGTGCCCAGGAAACCTAATAAAACGGGAGAATTTGTATCTAAGGAAAACGTTACCAGTAAAGGTAACAACACACAAGAGAACTATAGAGAATGTTCTAACCATGAACTTAAACTTGTAAAAAAAAAAAAAAAAAAAAAAAAAAAAAAAAAAAAAAAAAAAACTTGCCTAAATAACTGAGTACGAAACTCACCAAAACGGCGGGTGAAAGGGGGAGATGAAGAGGTAGATATGCTGGTCAGCTCCTGGCCCAGCGAAGAACCCAGGGGCTGTTCAGCCGTTCCCCACCAAGGGAAACCGGTCTGGGGCGACCAAAGGGAAGATGTGCCAGTGGTTGGGAATAGAGATTCCCCCAAACACGCAGCGGTTTCCTCCAACCCAAAAGGTTAAGGACCAGCCGCTGATCTGCACCGAAGCAGACAAAAATGACCCCACTGCACTGGGACAGCGATCCCACTCGACTCAACGTTGAAATCCGAGTGCCACTTCACTCTCTTGCCTCCTTCCTCCAACCCTGAACTCGTGAAACACTACCTCTCCGCCAGAGTACGTGCAGGCAGCACAAAACCGCTCAGCCACACTCCTGTCACCCAATACAAGAAGTGGAAAAGAAAAATGCAGTGGGGGATGCAGGAAAAAAAAAAATAAAAATACACGGAGAACACGCCAAGCCCTTCCACTGACAGCCAAATGGTGACAGTCTCGTGTGAAACCAGCAGACACTGCTAAGGGTGCTGTACAATGGAAAGCCTGTCTGCTTCACACTGTACGTCTGTGACTATGTTTGGTGATATCGTACAATGGAAAGTCTGCTTCACACTGTACGGCAGTGACTTTGTCTGGTGATACTGTACAATGGAAAGCCTGTCTGCTTCATACTGTACAGTGGTGGCTATGTCTGGTGATACTGTACAATGGAAAACCTGTCTGCCTGCTTTACACTGCACACTAGTGTGTCCGACTTCTTCCCAGTGTCTAGTGTAAGTCTGTCTCCTTCACACTATACAGCGGTGAAGTCAGTGTGGAGTACGTCACACTGAACAGCAGTGAGTCTTGTTACTTTAGACTTCAGACTTTTTATTATATCCCCATATACACAAGGAAAATTTTTTTGCAGGCACGTAAAACATAAACACAAACAATTCAACATTAATATATCAATCTGTGGGTAAAACAGGCCTCTAAAACAAATCAGAGACACCTTTTCTAATGTGGTTTATTTTATGCACATGTACAAAATTAGACGACATTTATACCCATACAAATCCATTCCCAAACATTTACACCCCCACCCACCCCTACACACACACACACACACACACACACACACACACACACACACACACACACACACGCACACACTACCAACGTGTGTGTGCACCCAAACCCACATCTCTCTCTCTCTCTCTCTCTCTCTCTCTCTCTCTCTCTCTCTCTCTCTCACCCCTCCATCCCTTCACACTCCTCCAACATCCCGCCCACTCCCGTCCCACTCCCATTCTCCCTCTGCTGCTGTGTACAGACTTCATGGCATCGTTCTGTTATTGTCTTTTAACACACAGCATTCAGGTTCTGGCCTGTTAATGCATACTTCTTGCCATTGCCTGCTATCACAGAACTCATGGTATTGCCTGTTCACACAAAGTTTGCCTCATTCTATGTTGATATGGAATTCTCTTCATTGCCTGTTTACACAAAGTTCATGTCATTGCCCGTTCATGCAAATTTCATGTAATTGCCTGTTAACACAGAATTCATGTCACTGTCTATTTACACAAAATTCGTGTCATTGCCTTTTTACACAAGTTCATGTCACTGACTTTTACACAGAACTCAGGCTATTTCCGCTTACACACATTCCATGTCATTGCCTGTGAATACTCAATTCATGTCACTGCCTGGGAACACAGAATACACGTCATTGCCTGTTTGTACACAGTTCATGTCATTGCCTGTTTACACACAGTTCATGTCATTGCCTGTTTGCACATAGTTCATGTCATTGCCTGTTTACACACAGTTCACGTCATTGCCGGATTACACACAGTTCATGTCATTGCCTGTTTACACACAGTTCATGTCGTTGCCTGTTTACACACAGTTCATGCCATTGCCCCGTTTACGCACAGCTCACGTCATTGCCCGTTTACACACAGTTCATGCCATTGCCCGTTACGCACAGTTCACGCCATTGCCGTTTTACACACAGTTCACGGTATTGCCCGTTTACACACAGCTCACGGCATTGCCCGTTTACACACAGTTCACGGCATTGCCCGTTTACACACGGCTCACGGCATTGCCCGTTTACACACAGTTCACGGCATTGCCCGTTTACACACTGTTCATGGCATTGCCTGTTTACACACACACACACACACACACACACACACACACACACACACACACACACGCACGCACGCACGCACACACACACACCCCTCCCCTGTCCTTCTTGACCTCTTGCTGACCGACACACTTCAGTGCTGGCTGCTCCTTTGTATGTTCTGTTGAAACAGAGAGAAACCACCGACAGCCCTTCAGTGTGAGCTATAGGGAGTGTCTCCATGTTTAACTACCGACAGCCCTTCAGTGTGAGCTATAGTGATTGTCTCCATGTTTAACTACCGACAGCCCTTCAGTGTGAGCTATAGGGAGTGTCTCCATGTTTAACTACCGACAGCCCTTCAGTGTGAGCTATAGTGATTGTCTCCATGTTTAACTACCGACAGCCCTTCAGTGTGAGCTATAGGGAGTGTCTCCATGTTTAACTACCGACAGCCCTTCAGTGTGAGCTATAGGGAGTGTCTCCATGTTTAACTACCGACAGCCCTTCAGTGTGAGCTATAGGGAGTGTCTCCATGTTTAACTACCGACAGCCCTTCTGTGTGAGCTATAGGGATTGTCTCCATGTTTAACTACCGACAGCCCTTCTGTGCGAGCTATAGGGATTGTCTCCATGTTCAACTACCGACAGCCATTCGGTGTGAGCTATAGGGAGTGTCTCCATGTTTAACTACCGACAGCCCTTCTGTGCGAGCTATAGGGATTGTCTCCATGTTCAACTACCGACAGCCCTTCGGTGTGAGCTATAGTGATTGTCTCCAAGTTTAGGAAACACCATATTTGTGTTGATTGTACAGAATGTCACCAGGTTTAAAACACACACTTTTGTGTGGATTGTAAAGAATGTCACCAGGTTGGAAACACACCACATTTGTGTGGATTGAAAAGAATGTCACCAGGTTGGAAACACACCACAGTTGTGTGGATTGAAAAGAATGTCACCAGGTTGAAAACACACCACATTTGTGTGGATTGAAAAGAATGTCACCGTGTTGGAAACACACCACATTTGTGTGGATTGAAAGAATGTCACCGTGTTGGAAACACACCACATTTGTGTGGATTGAAAAGAATGTCACCATGTTGGAAACACACCACATTTGTGTGGATTGTAAAGAATGCCACCATGTTGAAAACACACCATATTTGTGTGGATTGTAAAGAATGTCACCATGTTGGAAACACACCACATTTGTGTGGATTGTAAAGAATGTCACCATGTTGAAAACACACCACATTTGTGTGGATTGTAAAGAATGTCACCATGTTGGAAACACACCACATTTGTGTGGATTGTAAAGAATGTCACCATGTTGAAAACACCACATTTGTGTGATTGTAAAGAATGTCACCATGTTGAAAACACACCACATTTGTGTGGATTGAAAAGAATGTCACCATGTTGAAAAACACACATTGTGTGGATTGTAAAGAATGTCGCCATGTTGAAAACACACCACATTTTGTGGATTGTAAAGAATGTCACCACGTTGGGAACACACACCTCATTTTGTATGGATTGTAAAGTGTGACCATATTTAAAACACACATTTGTGTGGATTACATTTGTTTTAAATCATCCGGTATAACACACACTACGTGGATGACATCTACTATAACATGTGGATTTAACACGGAATGCCTACATTAAATACAACAAAAAACGACGCGAAAGATGTTTACAATTATATTCTGTGCATACATTTGTCTGTTCACTTTTATCATGTGTTATGTTGTAGCATGAGGGAACAGAGAGAGAGAGAGAGAGAGAGAGAGAGAGAGAGAGAGAGAGAGAGAGAGAGAGAGAGAGAGAGAGAATATAATATAAATTTTCTTTGAAATGTCTGCAGACAAAACCGAAGGTAAATAATTTGATTCAATATTGCGTAGAACCCTTAAATAACAAGAATCGCAAGAAAGGGCATACACATTATCAGACATTAAAAAAAAAATTGTGGACGACACTGCTTCCAACATCACAATAATATTTATAGCAACATTCAGGGTCACATGGCCCAAGGAGTTTCAAAAGAAATGCACATGTTTAACAGTGATGTGCCACATTCATTGACCAAACCGTCTTGAGACTGTCCGTCAACACTGAGAGGCTGACTTCTGTACACACAGCTAAATTCAAACTCGTTTTCAAAGTTCTTTGAGACATTGGAGGTTCTACCATTAAGATCACCAGACAAAAGAACAAAATAATCGGGTGCTCACTCAAAGTACATCATCGACCAGACAATTCTCTAGCACATAAGGATCAATATATAAATGCATAATCAATAGAGCTTTATGGGAGTACTAAGCACATACATACAAAATGTCTTTCGGACGTAAGAAAAAAAAAAAAAAAAAAAAAAAACCCCATACACATCTAATCCACTAAAAAGACAACACGCCGCACAAGAAATGACAACAAAACAAAATTTTATTCCTGACAATCAATGAGCGGAATCTTCTACGAATAACAAGTCACAGACCCCAGCCTGAAAGCACACAGTTCCTACGGCCAAGGCAGCCACAATAAGTTATTTTACCCCTTATCTAGCTACAGTGAGCAGAGTTCCTCACGCCAGCAGTATGTTACACATAGCATGATACAAGTCGGTCCTTTTCTTGAGCAAAACTTCCAGCCCAAAAAAAGAAAGCACAACAACAACAACACAACAACAACAACAACCAACAACCAAGCTATACTAACTTCATATTACTATATTCATTTTGCAATATACTTCACTGCGTATATTATTATCTCTTCAGTCATACCCTGTTTAATTACCATCCATCCTTCATGTATGCACATCCAAACCCAATGTCTCCAAGCGTTTTATCACCACCCAAAAAAATCAACAAAAACAGGCCACACGACGACGGCGTTGACAGTTTCACGACGGCGCCGGTGACCAGACGAATCTGCCCGCCGAAGACGAGGATGACATTTTGACGATGGTGACGCACAGGGCTTCCACAACATCAGTGAAATTCACTGCCACCGCCAACACAACGGCGACAGCAACGACCGCACCAACCACAGTGAAACCCACACCCACGGCGGCGACGACACACCTCAATGACGACGATCACGGAGTGAGGAGTCGGCGATAAGGGACTTCAGCAGCGGCAGCGATAACAGCAACGACGCCGCCAACAGCAACGGCGACAACAGCAACGACGCCAACAGCAACGGCGACAACAGCAACGACGCCAACAGCAACGGCGACAACAGCGACGGCGACACCAGCACGACGACACAAGCAACGGCAACAACAGCGACGGCGACACCAGCAACGACACCAACAGCAACGGCGACAACAGCAACGACGCCAACAGCAACGGCGACACCAGCAACGACGCCAACAGCAACGGCGACAACAGCAACGACGCCAACAGCAACGACGCCAACAGCAACGGCGACAACAACAACGGCGATAACAGCAAACGGCGACATTAATGGCCAGGCTGTGAAGACCCAGCCGGATGGGGAGAAAGGAAAGGTGAAGGAGCATTGGAAGGGGAGGAGGATTGGGACAACAGTCGGGCACAGCAGGAAGGGGAGTGCAGGTGGGGTAAACGCAGGCACCTGCCACGAACGCCGGACAGTCGGGGACAGGGAATGCCAGCAACTGCTGACCACCGCTCCCCGACAAAAAACTGCCCTGCACCGCCTGGTGTACTGGGGCCCACAGGATGGTGGGAATGCGCCCCCTCACCTGCACTAGACATAGCTGTTACCCTCCAACCGTAGATATACATAACTACATACATCACAAACTAAGGTAACCCCTAGTTTCACCCCTTCCCAGGATTTTCTTCACGCACTTCAGAGCCTATTAGCTCCATAAGCGAGTTACATCTACCACCATCCCACTTCGTTCATACCACCAAGTTACACTCCTCTTTGCACTACAGTATACAACAGAGCTACTTCATAAAACACGTTCCCACACACATATTCTCAGTCATACTGTGACGTCCACAACACATACCATGTCTCATTCCAAAGAAGACAATGGGACAGGACAGCTATATCTCCGCGCCAATCACCCAAGGCATAAGCACACTCGCACAAATCTCCCGCAATGTAGAAACAAATCTTAAGCTATATTACTAAATTAGGGTAACCGCACTAGAGAAAACCGCGCTGCTTGACACTAGTACCTCTTCATACAACTACACAGCACTTCTCCTTTCCACTAACTTCCATGACACGGCACCGTCATAACCTCTACAGCACGCGGTGCCAACACACTCTGTCTATGCTAGCCGAAAGCATTTCCGTACGGACCCCCTGTCACCAACTCAATCCTAACGCCAGGATCGAACCAACGACAACTATTTATAATTCCATTCAAAACTTCTTCATCCATTTCCTTCTCTTCTTTTTCCTTTCCCTTGTTTCACCTCTCAACACAACCCGCTGGTCAAAACCCACCGTCAACATACTTTTCTCAGCTTGCTTCGTTTTAGTCCTTATTTCCCCATTTCCTCTCTCTTCCTTTTTTCCCTAAGAAAACTTGAAATTGATTCAAAACATGAGTTCGTATTATTTACACCTTTGTACAAGTTGACAAAAATGTGCACCAGACAGGTTGGTATCCTTCAGTCTCGGAAGACTATGGAGTTGCGCTCTAGGTGTCTATTCTGGTACCAGACAACAACCAGACAACGCCACCCTTAACTACACTACTAACACCTTAATTAACTCCACATACCTGCTACAACATCAAACGACGACAACTGCGGCTGGCCACCCCAGCACCTGAACCTCAGGGTCGCAGCACACCGAGACACAGACAGCTGCTGGACCAAGAGCAAAACGCCCACGAGGGTCGGCTCACCATTTTGACCGAAGTCAGGCCCACACACAAACGCTGGCACCAGAACGAGAGCCCAACTGCTCTTCACCAAGGATTTGGACCGAAGTGCTAGCCACCCGGCCCCACCAAACTTAATGCTTGATGACTCAGCACTCACTCCTTGCTGAGTTTTGAACACTACACAAACCGCACGTGAAACGGGACTCCACACAGACCATACACAAACCGCACGTGAAACGGAACTCCACACAGACCACACGAAACAAAACAGGAGACGGAAGGCTAACCCCCTCTCTCCTACACTTATCCTTTCCCTGCCTGTGCAGGGTAGCACACGCACACACAATATACGAAGGGAATGTACAGGTATCCAACACCCCTACCATCCGTCCCGAACCCAACTACCATATATGGCCCGGTAAGCCTACACCCCCATCGTGAAACGATGCGACGGATCGATATAGAGCCGTCGGCGTGTCTGTACGATATCCACGCTAATCCGATCGGTGATACAGACGATGATGATGATAATCTTTATTTCCAAGGGTAACAGATAAGCGAACACATGCTTTTTTTTTCATCCGGCCCTTGCCCCGTTAAGGGACTAAGTATGACTAGCGACCAAAGACCTACAAAACTTTTAACAAACACACATATCTTCACAACATTAAAAAGTTCATCCATTATCGTTTAAGGTGTAGATGACTTCAACGGTGAAAAAAAAGAGAAACGATGGAAACAACAAACAAGAATAAAGAAATTGGTCACAACAGACAGACAGACAAAGACAGAAAGAGAGACTCACAGAGAGTCAAGTCAGAAACTGAATGAATACTAGAACAGACAGACTTAAAAAAAAAAAAAAAAAAAAAAAAAAAAAAAAAAAAAAAAAGGTTGGCTTCTTGAGTTCTGCCACAGTTAGTCTGAGCAGTAGAATATTCCAGATTGAAGTGCAAGCTTTTAAATGTTTTTGTGAATAAACTGATGCACGACACCACGTACAACACTAGAAAAATAAGTTTGCCACTTGAGCGGTGCCCCTAGGGCCTAAAAACGAATCGAGTGAGAGTAAGGTTTCAATTCACGAGTTTATTCCCTTGAATGCAAAAAAAAACACGCAAACTTGGGAAGACGGCAGCGTCGGGGAAAACTGGTCGGAGGAGTGCAGTCTTCAATGCACAATGTTCGTCATTATGACATCGATTCTGACGTGAGCATATTCTGCTTTCATCTGTAGTTGTATAATGGCTATTGGAGCATGACATTAAAGAATACAAGTAGTTTTTAGCTCGACAAACTGTACCTGAACACGTAAACAAAGCCATTTCATTTGAGTGTGAGCTCGAAAAAATATGATTATCTCCCTTGGCAAATTTATTATTTTTATATTTAAATGGTTAATTTTGGTTATCATTTTCTTATATAACTCTTAATTTTCATCGACAAGATGGAAAATAATATCTTAAATACAAATATTTTCTAATTTAAAAATTCATTACATGATCTGATCTTATATCCAGTACTGGTTGTAGTCCAAAATCCACAGCTACTATACTTTCTCTTTTGCGTTTGTTTTAATGCTACACTTTTATCGTGTGTGTGGAATTTTTTATTTTGATATCATCGTTGTCAAATTTTTTTTTTTTTTTTTTTTTTTTATAACAGAGGAGAGGGAGTGGGATGCCCTTCAAAGAATACACTAACGGAATGAATAATGGGGACAGGGGCTGTCTGGGTTTTTTGTTTGTTTTTTTTAGCAACAAATGAAAGCTCTAGAAAAAAACACATCCTGTTGTTTGTCAGGAATTTCTTTTTGGGCACCACGTCATTAGACGATCTGACCGATTTTGGGCAGGTCTGTCAACTGACCCCATCATAGAGCAGGTTCTGATGCATAATGCATGAAAGTCAGTGGATGTCTCGAGGGACTGGCCTAGGAGAAGGAGAGCGGTCAGTATGGTTGTTGTGCATGCGTGCGTGCACCGAGATCAGCGTCGCCATGCAGTCTGTGACAGAAGTCTGCCTGAAGACCAGCGTGCGGCATGGGGACATCAGCATGAGTCGACAGCAGCAAGATCATCGAGACACAACCGAGATCCTACCTTATTTGCAGCAAAGGAATCCACTTGGTGAAACGGATGTGTTGATGAGCATTGGAAGTGGAAGAACAGCAGACCAAGCAGCAAATCCTGACAAAGCAAAAAGAAACTGGGGATGAGATTTTGAAATCCATGACTGGCAAGAGCTTTGCAGATGTCACCTTCTCGAAGAAAGATCAAGCGAAGACAATGGCTTCATGAACTGTGATCAAAGTCAACAATGATACGGTGACAGCTGACCCGAATCTTTTGTTGCAAAGACTGACAAAAGCAGCTGGAAAAACTCCAAATCTGTTGGCAGATTCGTTGAAATATGAAACTAACTGATGTCCTTTGCTGTTTGATGCATGTGGGTCTTCCAAGAAGAGCAAACAAAGCAGCTCTAGCAGACGACATTTGGACATCAACCAAACAAGTCAGTCCAAGCACTCCACCAGGTGCATTCACAGTCATCGACGGGGGGGTCTTTCTACTTCGCCGTATCCCTTGGCCCAGTGGAGCAAACGGGGACGTTGCCATGTACATGGATTTTGTCATTCGAAGATACACGAAAGTGTCAGCTGTGTTTGATGGATACTGC
>JADBJO010020121.1:0-31900 GCA_016801955.1 Conus betulinus | reverse complement strand
TACACAACCGAACGCAAATCATAGAAAAATAATCGCATGTTTGATATCCACTTATTATTCCACTTTGGGTCCAAATCATATAAGTGGCGTAAGATTTCCTTGGTTTTTGATCAACACTAATTTTTACTGGTTTGAAACAGCAACAGACGCCCCTAATTGCCGAGTTTGTATACAGTGGGTACCTGTTTGTCCATCTATCTAAAAAAAAGTCATTGATTTTTTCATATCCACTCCCCCAACACTTTTTTAGGCCAGAAAATTGATTGAACTTATTCACAATTTATTTTTCGATCCAATCTCCACAACTCTGACCTATATCAAACAATCGGGCTTCGAAATACTGGTATCTGACCAGAAGTTATATGTTTGCGAGTTTCCTCCCAACTGGAGATTGTCTCTCCCTTGGAGACTATAAGTTTGCTGAAGGCTCATTTTGAGAAACATTTGTTATTCCCATTCACCCTCCCAAGCACATACTATTAGTTAGGCAGAATTAAATACCACTGCAGATATGTATGCCCATCTCCCTCTATTTCTTCCACCTAGACATAAGCGCAAGCTTTGTTTATTATTGAATATTTCTTGCAGTCATTCCAACACCAAGCTGCTCTGTAAGTTGCTGGAATTGCGCTCAGTTACTTATCCTTGGAATGTATTAGTCTATTATAACTTAGTCCCTTGTAGATTTATTCCAAGAACTGGCCCTCATCACTTGTGGCTTAAGAGGTCATCTTTTTATATTTTCTACTTTTCACAAGAACATGTGGCTTGTTTTGCTCTTTCATGATTTTCTTTTGCTTCTTAGATGGCACCTTTGGTTGGTTTTTTGAAAAACTCAGCAAACATACTACGGTTATTGCACACCAGCCTTTATTCCTGGATAGCATTCTTCTTAAAACCGAAAAGGCAGAGGAATCAAGTTACCACTCTTCACGGTCACTGAGGAGAAAACAATATGGTTTTGAAATAACGGTATCTGACCAGGAGTTATATGCTATTGCGTTTCCTCCCCACTGGAGATTGTCTCTCCCTTGGAGACTATAAGCTTGTTGAAGGCTCATTTTGAAAGCATTTATTATTCCCCATCCACCTTCCTAAGCACATACTGTTAGTGAGGCAGAATTGACTACCACTGCAGATATGTATGCTTATCTCCCCCCCTATTTCTTCAATCTCAGACAAAAGAGTAATCTTTGCTTATAATTGAATATTTTTTGCAGTCATTCCAACACCACGCTGTAAGCTACTGGAATGGTGCTTGGTACTCATCCTTGGAATGTATTAGTCTATTATAATTTAATCCCTTGCAGATTCATTCCAAGAACTTGCCCTCAGCACTTGTGTCTTAAGAGGTTATCTTTTTATATTTTCTACTTTTCACAAGAAAATGTAGCTTGTTTTACTCTTTCATGATTTTCTTTTGCTTCTCAACAAAACATACTACGGTTATTGCACACCTCCTCCCCATTGGAGATTGTCTCTCCTTGGAGACTATAAGTTTGCTGAAGGCTCATTTTGAGAAGCATTTATTATTCCCCATCCACCCTCCCAAACACATGCTGTTAGTTAGGCAGAATTAACTACCACTGCAGATATGTATGCTTATCTCCCCCTATTTCTTCCATCTAAGACATAAGAGCAACCTTTGTTTATAATTGAATATTTTTTACAGTCATTTCAACACCGAGCTGGTCTGCAAGTTGCTAGAATGGTGCTCGGTTTACTTATCCTTGGAATTTATTATTCTATAATATATATATATATATATATATATATATATATATATATATATATATATATATATATATATGTACACTTCTTCCTTTGGTCAAGAATATAAGCAGCTGAGAAAAAGTAATAATGTTCCTGAGGAAGCCTTCAAAAAGGCGAAAATTTGAAAATAAAAGAAGGGAAGACATTGAGTGGACGAATTCTTGATTTTATATTGATCCAGTGATGGTTTTATCGTCCAGACTCTTTCAGCTGCTGGGAGCGGTGCCAATTTTAGCGTTGGGTTTTCTTATATATATATATATATATATATATATATATATATATATATATATATATATATATATATATACAATAGACTAATAAATTCCAAGGACAAGTATTGGGCACCATTGCAGCAACTTACAGAGGAGCTCGATGTTGCAACGACTGCAAGAAATATTCAATTATAAACATAGCTTGCTCTTATGTCTTAGATTGAAGACACAGGGGGAGATGAGCATTCATATGTGCAGTGGTAGATAATTCTGCCTAACTAACAGCATGTGCTTGAGTGGGTGAATGGGGAATAATATATGCTTCTCAACATGATCCTTCAGCAAGCTTATAGTCTTCAAGGGGGAGACAATCTCCAATAGGGAGGAAACTCACTAACACGTAACTCCTGGTCAGATACCAGTATTTCGAAACCTGACTGTTTTTCCTCAGTGACAGCGGAAAGTGGTAATTTGACTTCTCTGTCTTTTCGGTTTTAAGAAGAATGCTATCCCAGAAAAAGGCTGGTGTGCAATACTGTAGTATGTTTGTTGTGTTTTAAAAAAAAAAAACCCACAGGTGCCAGCTAAAAAAACAAACAAACAAAAATCATGAAAGTGTAAAACAAGCTATATTTTCTTGTGGAAAGTAGAAAAATATAAAACAGATAACCTCTTAAGACACAAGTGCTGCGGGCCAGTTCTTGGAAGGAAACTGCAAGGGACTAAATTGCAATAAACTAATACATTCCACGAATAAGTACCGAGCACTATCCCAGAAAACTTACAGAGCAGATTGGTGTTGAAATGACTGCAAGAAATACTCAATTATAAACAAAGCTTGCACTTATGTCTTAGATTGAAGAAGTAGGGGGAGATGAGCATTCATATCTGCAGTGGTAAATAATTCTGCCTAACTAACAGTATGTGCTTGAGTGGGTGAATGGGGAATAGTAAATGCTCAACATGATCCTTCAGCAAGCTCATAGTCTCCAAGGGGGAGACAATCTCCAATAGGGAGGATACTCACTTACATATAACTCCTGGTCAGATACCAGTATTTTGAAACCTGATTACTTTTCCTCAGTCAGTGACTGAGGAAAGTGGTAATTTGACTTCTCTGTCTTTTCGGTTTTAAGAAGAATGCTATCCCAGAAAAAGGCTGGTGTGCAATACCGTAGTACCAAAGACATAAGAGAGCAAACTTTGTTTAAAATTGAATATATATATATATATATATATATATATATATATATATATATATATATATATATATATGTATGTATGTATGTGTGTGTGTGTGTGTGTGTGTGTGTGTGTGTGTGTGTGTGTGTGTACAGACCTGCCGATTGATTAAAATAAAATGGAATATTTATGAGTTACCAAGATTTGAAAGCAAGGCATGGATTTGGTTCTGACTTCATGTGTTAAACTTAATGTATATGAACAGTAACACAATATACAAGGCAGAAAGGCATAATAAATAAATAAATAAATAAATAAATAAATAAATAACACATCCAATGCCACGAAGCAACCCTGAAAACAATATTTACCCACCCCAGCACTATCCAGACATTCTGATAGAATTGTTAATGGAGATGACTAGAAACCAAACTGGAAATGAATTAAAAGTTAGACAAATCAAATGTAAGTTCTGTTTTGTCAACGTTCATGAAATGAAGAGATTAAGTACATCAGCTAGGAGAAGTGCACTGAAGACGTGTTACAAATGTAATTTTAAAAGAAACGTGAGTTTCTGAGAAAACAAACTGTACATTCTGCAAAAGGGAGAATAAAGATATTGAGCATATACTCTGAGGATGTAACAAGATGAGTTTTTTTTTTGCAGCAAACACACACACACACACACACACACACACACACACACACACACACACACACACACACACACACGATTTCTGGAAAATAAAAGTTGCTGTCAAGGTGGCACGACAGGAGTATTTGGAATTAATAAAGAAATCACCGCTGATGAGATGTTTGGGGATTGATCTTACTACCAAGCAGCACACATATACTGTAGTAAATCTCAACAGTGACTTCCATCCATGGAGATTTTCAAGCACATTTTAAGAGAAAGGTTTAGAACTGAAGAATTATAGTTTTAAAAAGGCGATGCAAGAATATTTTGTTTAAATAAGGCGTCACTATCTACCAATGTTCATTGAAAGTAAATGAATAATAGCTTAAATATCTCTCTCTCTCTCTCTCTCTCTCTCTCTCTCTCTCTCTCTCTCTCTCTCTGTCTGTGTCTCTATCTGTCTGTCTGTCTGTGTCTGTCTGTCTGTCTGTCTGTCTGTGTGTGTGTGTGTGTGTGTGTGTGTGTGTGTGTGTGTGTGTGTGTGTGTGTGTGTGTGTGTGTGTGTGTGTGTGTTGGCTATTGGGGTGAGTGTGAATATAAACTATGGATATGGAAACTTGATGAGAGATTTTAGAGGAATGACACCATTCAAACGAAAAAAAAATGCATGGAGGAAAAGACATTTGAAACAAAACAAAAAACGAACAAACAAACAAATAAAGAAAGAAAAAAAGAAGGGGAAAAAAAACAATTCGAACACTGTCCGATCTTTGTTTCTGTATTTCAAAAATAACATCATTATTCAACTTTTAGTTTCAACACGAAGTGACAGGGCGGAAAATGAACAAAAATTTACAAATAATAAGGGTTATTAACCGCCACAGATACATACAGATTACATGACAACTCTAGGATTATTATATCGTGACTAACAAAGGTCTTTGCACGTTTGTTAAGGTTTTCTTGCTCTGTGTGTGTGTGTGTGTGTGTGTGTGTGTGTGTGTGTGTGTGTGTGTGTGTGTGTGTGTGTGTGTGTGTGTGTGTGTGTGTGTGTGTGTGTTGTGTTTTCTTGGCTTTGTTGTTGTTGTTGTTGTTGTTGTTGTTTGTTGTTGTTGTTGTTGTTGTTGTTGACGTCGTCGTCGACGTTGTTGTTTTTGTTTTCATTTTGTTTGTTTTAAGAGTTTTGCAATATTTTGTGTCATAGTATGTTTATCAAATCTTTCAAAAATTAGAGAAAAAAAATTCATGAGCTCAACAAAGCTACAACGAGACCCAAGCTACCTTAAAGGTCTGACATCATGTATTTACACAACAAAGCTTATACACTGTGACTTTTAAATACAAACTATTTTGTCAAAAGCGAGAGTAAAATTCGGCGCTTGGTGTCACAGTCTAGCCTTCCGCCGAGTTTACATTTACCTTTTTGTTTTACATCAAACAAGTAATTTATTAAGATTTTACCAGCCACAATGGCGAAGCGGTTAGCGTCGCAGACTCCCAGCTGGGAGGTCGCGGGTTCGATTCCCATCAGTCATGTGGGATTTTTCTGCCCCCCGACCAGCTCCTACCCAGAGTTGAGTTTGCTGTGGACTCAGCTGGGTAGACTGGAACCCGCACAGTCGAGTTTCATCCACTTAATGGATGCTTTTCTGAGAGTGTTGCTCCAATTTTCTGACCAACACGTTAGGTGTCTGTATCTCTCAGGCCTGGTTGACGCCGGGGATATATTATGAAAGGAAGCGTAGAGTACAGCATATCATGTAGTCTCAGACCGAAATGGAAATCCGTAGCATCATCTTAATCATCCTCATTCTCATCGATGAGCATTAAAAAAATGTCTCAAGTTCTGTGGCCCTTCATGCCCTGCTCTCATGGTGACCTCAGTTTGATGTCCTCTCCACGTCTGTGGCCTTGGTTTGGTTCCGTCAAAGTCACCGGTATCGGCGAATCCATGGGGGCTGTTGTTGGACGGACGTGGTGGCGCCCTCCGGAGGGAGAGCTCACTCACGCCAGCTCAGCGACTGAGCAATTATTGTCGTCAGTAGGGGGCTTAGTAGGTGGTGTCCTGCGTATGTTAGGTCAGAACAGGCGCCACTGAACACCACCGAGGTGACTCGGCAGCGGTGCAGTGTCTCCTCCGGTGTTTTGCCTTCTGACGACTTGACACTGACTGCTCCATGTGGATTGCCGGTGCCGGGGTTGCGGCGGGGCCAACCGAGCTGTGGCTGTGGACCGGTGTCGGAATGAACGGCGAGAGTGCATTGACCCTGAGGTGGCGCAGAGGAGGTTGGGACAGAAAAAAAAACACTAAGATTTTCCTTTTTTTCCCCAGTATAACATTTCTGTGACATTTGGCGAGATAAGCCTCCACCACACGTGAAGCTAATCGCATGAAGAGAAAAGCGCTCTAACAACTGGTCCTCCAGCTCATAAATTCTGATGTCCGGTTTTCAGGAAGTAAACTTTGTCTTGCTATTCTCAAACTACTTCATTTCAAAATTAGTTTCAAGACAGCATTAGAGATATCAGCCCAATTTATGTTAAATCTCCCATCTGCTAATCATAATATATATATATATATATATATATATATATATATATATATATATATATAAAATATATAATATAGAAAAAAAAGGAAAAAAAAAAAAAAAAGAGAAAAACACTGGCAAGTTTGCCAGGAGACAGCTTGGAAGGTCAAAGCACAAACAGGATTTTTTCCTTATCACTTATAGCAAGATAGTTGGTTTTAAATTAGTTTTCTTCATTTCGAATGCTCGCTGCGTGGTAACTGCTGTATTTCATGCGTTGTTATTCTCTCTCTCTCTCTCTCTCTCTCTCTCTCTCTCTCTCTCTCTCTCTCTCTCTCTCTCTCTCTCTCTCTCGGAATGCTCTGTGGAAAGGTGGTGTTAATAGTAAATTGTACATGGCTATTAGAGGGGTCTACAACTCAGTGCTTGCATGTGTGCATGTGAAGAGTGAGTATTCAGATTATTTTGATTGTCAAAAAGGGAGTAAAACAAGGATGCTTGTTAAGTCCACAGTTGTTTCTTTTTTCATAAACGAACTGGCGGTGGAATTGTCCCACAAAGGAAGACATGGGTATCCAGATGATACCTGGAGCAGTTGAATTAGTTTTACTACTGTATGCTGATGATGTTGTTCTTCTATCCGGAACAGTTGTAGGTTTGCAAAACCAACTAAATGTATTGAAAGAAGAAGCAGATCGCTTAGGTTTATCAGTTAACTTGGATAAGACGAATGTAGTGGGCTTTAGAATGGGTGGTCACCTATCAGTGTATGAAAAATGGTCTTATGGAAAAGCAGATGTTCAAGTAGTTAATTCATATAAATATCTTGGAATGATATTTTCAACAAAATTAACTTCCGTTACGCATGGGAAGAATCTCTGATGAAAGGGAAAAAAGGTACTATTGAAATTCTGAAATCCCTGTGAAAACTGAATTGTACAGACTGTGGTATAGTTTGGAAAATGTTTGATACACAGATAAAACCTCTTCTTACTTACGCAGCTGAAATTTGGGGCTTGCATGAAAATTCGCAGATGGAAAAAGTACATACGTATACTATGAAGCGTTTCCTTCAAGTACCTATTCATTCATCCAAGACCGTTTTATATGGAGAAATGGGCAGATACCCTTTGTATATAAGTACATTTGTGAAATGTATTAGGTACTGGTTGAGGATCTTGAAGCTACCCCAGTCCTGTTTGAGTAGGCAAGCCTATGATATGATACTTATAGAAATGGAAAAAGGTACAGAAAACTGGGCTTATAAAGTAAAGAAAGTCTTTCAGAACAGGGTTTTGGAATAGCGTGGATGACCCAGGAAGTAGGAAATGAGCAACAGTTCATTGTGGAACTTAAAGACGGCTTATTTGTTCTTTTAAACAGAACTGGCACTCAGATATGGAAAGTAAAAAAAAAAATATCGCTGGTTTTTCTCATTTAAGAATGTGTTCCATTCTGAAAAGTTTCTCAATGTCATAACCGATAAATGGCACAGAATAAATTACGCAAGATTTAGGCTGAGAACTTTAGGTTTCAGTGCGAACAAAAGATGGTTTAAATGTGAAACATCCACAGAATCTCCTTGTCCTGCATGTAGACACATTATTGATGACGAAGAACACTTTCTGTTCCACTGTACTGCTTATAATGAAGTGCGGACAAAATGTTCATTTTTCCAGTTAGATATAGCGAAAAGACAAAATGTCGCTGGCGTGTTATCATCAGATGATGAACTTGTAATTAAATCAGTTGCGAAATTCATCGCGGAAGCATTGAAAATTAGACAGATGAAGGGTAGTGAAATTTAAGATAATACATTATAAGAGATATCTGAATGAATATTATCATTCATCGAATGTTGAAGAGATCAGTAAAATACAATCATCATTTAATTGAGTGGATGGTCGAGCATGTTGAAGAGATCAGTAAATGTCATCATTTGATTGAGTGGATGGTCGAGTCAGTCTTTAGGGTTTTTTTTGTTGTTGTTTTTTTTTTTGGTTTTTTTTTTTTTCTTTTAACTTAACTACATTACTCCTGTGCGTGAGGTGAGGACATAACGAAATGTTACGAATTTATTTGTTTTTGTTAACTTTGGATTTGATACACACTAGGAATGAAAGTGTACTATTTGTTTGCAGAAGGTGTTTTACGGGAGGAAATATGGTGTGAGGGGAGATGGGAGTGTACCCATTAATGCCTAGCATCCCATTTTTCGCACACTTTACTTGTAAGCCTTTCAAAAGTGAATCATATTGTTTGTGAGCATACGCTTGTCTACATCAATAAAGGAAGCTACTTCGCCAATGAGACACAATTTTGATGGATGATTTCCCATGGAGCATCTGACAGCAGCCATTTGCATCTATATTTTAAAGAGAACAATTGTCGAAGTGTCAACCTCCAAAAGGTAAGCCCACAGTTCATACTGCATGTAACTTTTTAATCATAACAAATAAGAACAAAAAATGTTGTTTGGATCATGATCTAAATTTGTATCTCTTAGATTTTGATTGGAAAACATAGATCACGTGTTCCATGAGCCGAAAGATGCGTTCCAAAAATGAGACGACAGGTACAGAGGGTATGTGTTTTTTTTTTGTTTTTTTTTTTTTTTTTTTTTTTCCCGCTAACGCAACTCATGTAGCTATTGTGTTTGTTTCAGTGATTTTTATGGTGTATGAAGTAATAAGCATGCTAGAAGACAAACTCGCATTTGAAACAGCAAGTATATATGTAGAACCACTGCCAAATGATGATCTGACAGATGAGGATAGTGCGGATGAGAACGAAAGTGGAACAGTCGACAACCTGAATCGGTGCCTGAGGGCAAGGGCACAAACTGTGGTGGGAAGGGGTGCAGTGCGCACTACTTTCACAGATGATGAGGAAGAGGAGGACTTGAACCAGCTGTAAATATTACTGAAATATAAGTCAGTTACGAAGATAATGAATGGTTTCCAACTGACTCGTTCAATGAGATAGGTCCTCTCCGCAAGGGGATGTTGGTCAGAGTATAGTGACAGTTCATAAGGGCTTCATTTGGGATCCTGCTGGATCGATATATAGTCCAGTTACTGAACTGGAAGATTGATTTACAGAGATGTCCAAAGACCAATCCCCACAGGAGATTACCAAATGTGGCTCATACATGTAACATGGGTATGTAATTGTTTCATTGCTCACAAGTGTCATTTGTAGATTTAATTTACTTCACTATTGTTGTGCACAGGCACCTGGAGAGGCTGACCCTGAGGGGCCTTCTACTTCAACATGTGGTTCCACATCTTTCGGATGTGCAGCTAAGAGGCAAGGGTCTTCACTAGCAGAAGCACTTCCAGAAAAAAAAAGAAGACGATGTCAAAGACCAGAGACTGAAGATGCACAGAACTCAGCCAAAGACAGAGGATCAAGTTCAAATGGGATGTTTCCCAGCGTTATGTGTCTGGATTTTCATCCACACCCATGGAACTCTCTGAAGTCTTTTTTGATGCTGAACTCATCCAGATGATGGTTGACATGTCAGACAAGTATGCACGCTCAAAAGAAAACGAAACTCAAAACAAGTCAATGTGAAATGAAGGCCTTCCTAGAGATTGAGATACCCGAGCCTCACGCCATCAAGCACTATAACCATACCACGGGAGGCGTAGACCATCTGGATCAAAATATTGATTAGTGCCTTACAGCCATCAGAACCAAAAAGTGGTGGTGGCCCATTTTGACATATTGCCTTGATGTGAGTTTGCAGCAGACTTGGCACCTGTACAGACAAACAATCACCAGCCAGGAAAAGCCTCGTGATTTGCTGGCAGTACGTCGTTCTATTGCTTGGACCTACCTGACCTGTGAACCAAGGACCAAAGGAGCTGGACAGCCCTAATGCCAAGGGGGTAAAAACCATCCTCGATAAGACAGTGTCCACTTCAGTCTGATTTGATGGAATCAACCATCTTGTAAAGCCTTGGCATACCCAGCTTTGCTGTGTTTTTGGCATGGAAACCGATAGGAGATGTCAGAAGTGTAGAGTGGGACTGAATGACACATGCTTTGCAAATTTCCACACTCAGTGACTCCAGCGTCCAGGACGAAGGACCATACCCAATAGTAATGACAATCAGCATTTGGTATTTGGAAAGACTGGTTTGTTTTTTTGAATGATTTGTCTCCACCATTCTACCCCCTCCCCTTCCATTTTTGTATTACAGATAGCAACGTTCGTCTTTGCAGAACAGATTCATTGCATGTTTTCAAAATTTTGTTTTTGTAATAATTGTTACTTTGTATGATCCTATTCCCCATTTTTTTTTCATTATTTTTCCATCACAGTGTATTTTCGTCCATGGTTTGTCGTCAAAGGATAATAAAAACAAGTAAAAGCTAGCCATCAGTTGCAGTAGAGATTATTGTCATCTGTATGAAAAACCCCGCCCCCTCTCGCGCCAAACGTCCCATTTTTGGGACAGTATTATCATCCACCACAGCATCATTGCAATTACATATTTGCCAAAAGTACAGTTGATAACCTTCAAACTACGCTGAATCTGAAACGTGTTCACTATTTTTGTCAAAAACAAAAATCCAGGCATTAATGCGTTATCAAAGTGCTCCTCTTTTGTCGTTTTCCTTATTGTTTTCTTTTTAACACATTAGATTTGATGTTGATAGAGACTTTATCTTGATGGCTCATTCAAGTTGTGTTCATACGCTGGTTTACACACCCGTAAGTTTCGAGGTTTCAGCCAAGGATATAAGGTACTGCAGTGCTGTGGTTGGCTGAGCACTGGTGGAGTGTATACTTCCTGTTTTCATTGTCAGAGACATTCTGTTTTGAGGAGAACAAGATGGCGGATGTGTTGTAAGTCCAGTTTTATTTGGCTCAAAATCAAATTTTGGAAAATTATGTTCTAAAGATGACCAGGTCATCTCTAAGATTGAAAACTGATGAACGTAAGTCCTCCTCGATGTTTTCGAAGGTAAAATTAAAATCGAAAGCCATTCAAACTGTTAGTTGGGAAGAGAAAATGTTTTGAGACGACTGACGACCGTTTGAAAGCCCCATTTGGTGACAAGAATGACAGTGGACAAGACAACGACTCTACGAAAGACCCTACTCTTGAAAAGATCAACAGACTAGAAAGGTGATTCTCACACTGTGTGTGAAAAGATATCTACGCTTGAGTCAGTCGTTCAGAAGCAAAATGTTTTGATCAAATCAATGAGAAGTAGTGATGTGAATGGTAAAAGTTCTGGAATGCAAACAGAGGATCGGCCTTACCCATCTTATGCTGATGCTGCTCGATGTGGGTCACCGCAATAAGGGTCTTCAAAGACACACCTGTCTGTGCTGCATCTCTGGATAGGCCTTAAGTGTATGTCAGGACAGATGGAGAGGAAGGGGTAAAAAGAACACCCCAGCCAAGAAGAATGTTCCAATCAAGCAAAAGGAAAATGACGTCAAGTCCAATGACGCTGGAAAGATGACGCGAAATAGGGCGTGGAGAACTCAGGACAAAGAATACCAGAACAACAAGGAACATTCTGACTCCCCAATTGTTTTGGTTATTAGTGATTTTACCTTCCATAAGACTGATTCAGTCCGACTGGGGATGGCCTATGGTCTTCAGGTTGCAGCCCGAAAGGCTTTTGTCATTGATGACATCCAAACAGTAGCTGAAAAGGCTAGGGAAGATCTGTCTCCTGATCCAGAGTGCGTAGTTTTTGCACGTGGGGATAAACGACCTTAAAGGAAAAGAAGCAGTTGAAATTGGATTAAAATGGTGTCTGCCATAGAGACTGTCAAGGATGCGTTCCCCCGAGCCAAAATAGTTTTCAGTAAGGCTCTTCCGGTTAGACTAGAGAGACTGGAGGCAAAGTGCATGGTATATACAATGCTCATGTATCTGCTCCTTTGTGTAGTATATTAAAATGCCTTGCTTTTGTGTATAGCTCATTTCCCCTCTGTCATATGCATCATTAAACGATTTGGTAACCACCATTTTTAACTTATTCCAGAAGAACTTATAAAACTCAACTGTCAAGCCGTCTCTTCCCGGAGACATGCCATTTTTCATTGATTTTAGAGCTACACCTGCTTCGTTTTGCGAGATCTCTCACCTTCGCACCCTGGTCTGGCCTCTTCATTGTCTAATTTGGGAAAATGTTCGTTCGCAAGGTATGTATTAAGTTCTTCTTTAAGGTTTTCCTTTGTGTGTGTTGGCTTACTATACATTTCGGAGTAAAATTTAACTTGTTCTGTGAGAATATCTGCTTGATTTGAAATTATGTCCCCACTGTCCTTTTTTATTTGAGTCATTATGTTATTCTTTGCCCGACTTTTCTCTAGACCTAAGAAAAATTTGGTATTTTTCTCCCCCTTTTCAATCCAGTTTATTTTCGATCTAATCTGCGCTCCTCTTGCTTTTTCTAACGAGATCAGTTCTAATTTTTGTTTAATAGTTTTTCAGTTTGTGAGTGGATCCTTGCATTTTGTGGGTCTCTGGCACTTGCCTCTTCCAGCAGTTGTAACTCTCCCTGCTGTTGAATTATCTCATTTTTCGTCTGACTCGCTTTAAATTTTCCATATTCCACACAGATGTCTTTAATCTTCATTTTGCAGTTTTCCCAGTGGCTGGATATGTCCGCAGTTGAGACTTCCATACTTTCCAGCATAAATTCCAATTTTCTATTCATTTTCTCAATAAAGATGTTGTCTTTCAAATATGATTTATTGAATTTCCAGAATCCTGGACCCCTTAAAAACGGTGAATTATTTATTTCAAGAGTAACTGCTCTATGGTCAGAGTTGGGCACCGACAGTATATAGCATGAAACACACCGATCCAGTACTTCTGCATTTGTAAAGAAGTAATCAAGACGTCTTGCTATAAAGGGATTTCTTCTGCACCACGTGTATGATTTTTCCTCTTTATGAAAACTCTCTCCATATGTCTGTCAATTCAAGTTTACCAACTACGTCTTTAAATATGTCTATCTCTTTCTGCCAATGTGGGTTCCCCAATATTATGTCCATGTCAGTAGACATTACGGTGTTAAAATCACCGGTTATAATTAAGTTATCTGTGTAATTTGTAAGAACTGACTTCATTTTATTGAAAAACACCATTTTATCCCTTTTGTCGTTTGGTGCGTACAGATTTACTAGTGTGAACGATTTTGAACATATATTAACTGAAGTGATCATCATTCTTTCAGCCTGTTTCAGCAGCTTAATCTCCCCTTTGAAATGCTTTACAGTAAGGATTATTTCTCCACGGCTGTGCTTAGACCCAGACTGATATAGCAGTTTTCCTCCTCCCCACTCTTTTTCCCAAAGTGGTGCATCTTTTTCGTTACATGCGTTTCCTGGAGGCATGCGATATCTATTTTCTGGTTTTTAATTTGTGAAAACAAAGCTTTTCGTTTAAGTTTGTTGCTTAAACCTCTAGTGTTTAAAGACAAAATTCTTAATCTATTCATGATCAAAAATAAGTTCGTTTAGCAAGCAAATATGTTTTGGACAACCAAAGTCATCAAAATCATTGTCCAAACTCAATGTCCATAAACGTCAAGCACGACCGAGCCCCAACCTATCACCAAGGGGTATCAAGTCATTCCCACACTGAAGCCGGAGAATCGGTACACTCCTCCTCCCCGTCGTCATTTGAGGGGGTTCATCTTCAAGCTCCTTCTCTGTCTGGTGGCGCTGCTTGTCGGGCTGTTGCGAAGGGGTGGCGTCAGACCCCAGTCTGCGTTTCCCTGATGCAGATCGGGAGGTGTCCCTGGCGAATTTCAACTTGCTTTGTGTATTATTTCCTGTCGGTCGACTCTTAGATCTGCCTCTTCTGTCGGATTTGGGTTTCAGTTGAGACTGTCCGTCAACAGATGTTTTATTTTGTTGTGTTGTGTTTTTGTCAGGCTGAATGTATGGCTTGCTGTAGTCCATGCCATCAAGATTTCCTGTTGGCCCCTCTCTATCAGCCGGCGTCATTTCGCACTTGGGGTCACCTGCCTTATGACCGTCCAAGAAGCACTGCCAGCACTTCACTGGATTTGAGCAGGAGGAAGAGTCATGACCCTTTTGGAAGCAGTTTCGGCACTCACCCATCTTCTGTCTATCAACAACCTTTTGCTCTTTATGATAAAGGGACCCTTTGAACTGACTTATTTCTATTGTTTTGGGGAGAGGTTCTTTGGGGACATCAATGTACAGAAATCTTCTTCCAGTTTTCCATCTTGTTAGTTTACCATTGCTGTCTCTATCCTTCTCTAAGATGAGCTTCGAGCGAATGTTTACTTTTAACTTTTTAATGGCTTGTAATATTTCATCATCAGAAAACGAAAGGGGGATGTTACTAATGATCAACTTGGTGGACGGTATTTCATGTTGGGAACCATCAGGGGACGTTATCAGGAAAGGATTCTTATCCTTCACCTCCACCTGAATCCCTCTCAATGAGAATCCTTGCAGTAACAGTTTTTGACGCGCTGCACTACTGTGAGGATAAATCCTCCACAGGCCTCCAATCCGTTGAGCACCATCCATCGATTCGAATCCACATTTCTTTTCAGCTGCAGAACATATTTCTGCTGTAGTGAACTGTTTTTCTTCAAAGGCGGGGAGTTCCTTATTAATAAGGAACACTGGGGTGATGCCTGGTACTTTTCTGTCATTCATAGTGTCTGATTATTTTCGGATCTTAAAGAAGATCGTGAGGTGTTAGGAGAGTGAGTAAGATTTTTTCCTTCTCTCCGTTTTCCAAGTCTTGATTATCTTGTCTAAACACACGTTGCACTGGGCACACACGAAATGTAGCTTTGAGATCAGTAGGTTTACACCATATAATGTTGTCTGTTCACCTTTCGAACCAAATGCGTTTTATCTAATTCTTCGAACCAACCTGGAAAATACTGAAGACTGGATCCTTTTCAGAGAAGAGGAAAGTAAATGCCAGCACTTTGTGAGCTTCCCACCACACTGTCACTGAAAGGTGAAACGAGACCTGGATCGTGAGTCAAAGTGAAGCACCACGACAGGAAAAGTGGGTTAACTTTAGAAAAAAAAATACTCGAGGTATTTCGAAGAAAACACGAACTTCAGATGTAGAGCAAAGGAAATAGTACAGTCCAGATTATTTCTGCGCAAATACAGCAAACAGCTTTTCACTTAGCGTTCAATATCGAAAAAATAAAACAGACTAAGTCAAACTGCACGGAGTGCAAAAAAAGCGGAGCTCTCCCAAACGCGTCCACTCGACACGAACGTCGCTCACCAAGTCCTACAATGCTCATGTATACTCCGTGTACATTGAAAACAAAATCAAAAACGTTTCTTTCGTGGGGTATGACGCTGTCGGTCAGGTGAGACATTATCAGGATCTCCTTCACCCCAGTCATGAAGGGCGCGGTTGATGGCTGGCTTCCGTGGGCGACATCTTCATAATCTCATCTGGGAGCGGCCAAAACGCAGATGCGGGGAAAGTTCTTTGGCAGAGGATGGTCGCGCCCTGTGACTTTCTACCTCCTCCTGGTGTCTGATAGCTCCCCCCTTGGGTTGTCAGAAAATGATTCAATGAATATTGAACTTGAAGATTAACTCTTATTAAGCAACAATGTAATGGGTGTTTCAAAATTTTACAGTGGAATACAAGGTCTATTTCCACTAACTACCATCATTTGAAAATCATGTTCTGCAGGGAAATTTTTGTGTGCTAGCCCTTCAGTCTCTCAATGTTGAAAAACATAAGCTTCCCAATATAAAGGATTTTTTGTTATCCTCCACTTTTTACCATTAACAGGTTAAACGAAAAAGTTCAATGCGCATTATATATAAGGTGTGGCTTTGAATATTCAATATTTTTCTGTGGCCAGCACCAAATGAGAAAGAAGGTTGTTTTGCTGTCAGTGCTGCAGTTAAAGTAAATGATAGCTCAATATGTAACATATTATCAATGGGATTACCCATCTGGTCCAAAGGAAGACAATACAGATTGGCTTAAAAGTATGGATTTCTCCAAGAAACAATGTTTGGGTGATAGTTTTGGGTGATTTTAATTCCCATACCCCTTTCTGGGATACAGACAGCTCTAAAGTACACATGTAATAGGTTTGTTGAAAATGTTGTAGATTCGGAGTAAATATTATTGAATGATAGTCGCATTACAAGAATTCCTGATGTCTCAACTCATAATCCCAGCGCTATTGATTTGTCTTTAATGTCCTCAAACTTAGCTGTAGATTATGATTGGTCCCCAGGAGAAGATTGTCTTGGAAGTGACCATCTTCCCATTACCATCGCTCTCAGTCAATTTCAATTCAAACTCGACAGATCCAGTGGAAAAACATACCAAAATATAATTACAAATTTGCGAATTGGGAAGAGTACAGCAAATGCTTAGAGTCTCATGATCCTGATTCAATAATCAGTGAAAACATTGATGAATTTTATTCAAATTTTAAAGAAGAGATTACTACTTGCAGCTGATAAGGCGATATCAAATTGTGATTACAAAAAATTGGTAAATATATTGGTAATGTGTGGTGGACGGAGGAGTGTAAAATTAGCGGTGACATCAAAGTGCAAGGCATTTAAGTCATGGATTAGAAATAAGACTGAAGACAATTTTCAATCCATGAAAATACAGGAAAAAATATTTGCAAAAAGGTCATTGCTCAAGCGAAAAAGACATATTGGGAATATTTTGCTACTCGAAGATTACAGATTCAAAGGATATGTACAAGGTTCGGAAGAAAATAAAAGAGATGAAAAATTGTAACAGGACACAGTCATTTCCTGTGAAACTAGATACAGAATTTCCAACTGCTTTGGATAAGGCTGAGGCATTTGTGAATACTTTTTCATGTAACAGTCGTTCTGCAAGTCTGAATTCAGAGGCTAAGCTTTATAGAAACAACTGAAGAAGAAAAAAAGATACGTATTCAGACCCTAGCCCAATTCAAGAACACTAAATTCTCCTTTACAAATTACAGAATTGAAAGAAGCATTAGCTTCTATTTCCTCTTGAATTTCAGCAGTTGGTCTAGATGGCATTTCTCACCAGATGCTCTGTCACTTGCCTTCTTCTTGGATAGGTTTGCTACATTCTTTATTCCAAAAATGTTGGGATATTGGCGCTATTCCTAAAATCTGGAAGAGTTCAGTAGTTGTACCAGTTCTAAAAGAGGGCAAACTTAGATATTCGGTTATCAGCTATAGACCAATTTCGCTTACTTCTCATGTTTGAAAAATTATGGAAAAATATTATACTCAAACGGATCACTTTTTATTGTGGAAAAAAAATAACATCATTCCAGTTCAGCAGGCTGGCTTTAGGAAAGGGAGATGCACTACAGATCATTTGGTTAAGCTTACTACTCAGGTCAAACGTCAATTTTCACGAAGAAAAAACGCACTAGCTACATTTTTTTTTACGTTAAAAAGGCATATGACAGTGTTTGGCATGCCAGATTATTATTCAGATTAAAGGAGATTGGAATTTGTGGCAAATTGTATGGATATATTAAAGCCTTTGAAGGTGAGACACACGTGTACAAAAATTGCCAATACCTACCCATCTTTCAGAAGTATAGATATGGGGATTCCACAAGGTTCAATAATTGCTCCAATTTTATTTTCCATTTTTGTTTATGATCTTCCAAAAGCTTTGTCTAAGAACACCCATGTGGTTCAATACGCTGATGATATTGCAATATGGATAAACACCAGTTTAAGAAAAAGTTCGAATAAGAGGATTATCAGTCATGTGCAGACAATTTATCAACAGGAACTAAACAATTTATCGAATTATATATAAAGAAAATGGTTAAAATTCTCAGGTGAAAAAAACATGTTTGCTGCTATTCAATAATTGTGAAAATCCTTCCATGTTACCCATTTTGAAATCAGAGGATAATATCTTGAAATATCAAAACTGTATTAAATTTTTAGGAGTCTTTTTGACAACAAAACTTAGTTGGAAAAAGCATATAGAACATTTATTAACCACGGCAAGAAAAAGATTATTATGATGGATTCGAACGAAGATTATCCCAAACGAGCTAGAAATATTTTATATTTACAACCACTTAGAAATTACGCGTATAAGCTTATGTCTGATTGTAACATTTGATTTATCAACAGTTTCTGAAGATCCCACAACACCTAAGATTCCCCCATGGGAGCATTTGTGTGGAAATTTTGATTATAATTACACACAAGTGTTTCTAAAACTGAAAACGTTAATCTCTTGGTTAGTGAGGTCAGAGTTCATCTTGATAATTTTTATAGCAATCACCTGAAAATTTACACTGATGGCTCAGTCCTAGATAACATTGGTAGTGGTTCTGGTTTTGTCATTCATAGCCTAAGTGTGAAAAAGAATTATCATCTTTGCAAAGGATTTTCCATATTTACAGCAGAGTTATATGCAATATTGATGGCTTTGAGCTACATTTATGATGCTCCCATGCCTTTTCACAATATTCTCATATGTGTTGACTCAAAATCTGTTTTGCAGTCTCTGGAACATTGGGATGTCATTCACTGGTTTATTCCCAAAAGAAGTGAGTTGGAAGTCTGTTTTACATTTCCGAATCTATGTATTGATTTTATGTACGCCATGTGGATTAACATGGTAACTTTGTACAAATACTTAGTGACATTTAGCAAACTGATGAATGATTAGTCTGTGTGTAATAGGTTCCTTGCCATCATATGGGAAAAGCTCTCTCCCAGTGGTTATGATTCTTTGTTAACAGGCTGACCATTGTTCTTTGTGTTCCCCTTGACTTTTGCCAGTAGGCAATTCTCTCTGTTAAGATAATATTCAATGATAAATTTTGATCAGGAAAACAGTATGCCTGCACTAGGTTAAAAAAACTGCTAAGCTGATTTATAAATACTGGTATTCATTGGAATGATTTGTAGTGTATGACTTTAAGTCTACACCACATGTGTACTTGGACTAAGCATAGCCCAAGCCAATCTGATTTAGTTCATAAGAAACCTGGAAAAGACCCAAAAACAGACCCCCCCCCCCCCCACACACACACACAGGTTAAACAGACCCCCCCCCCCCCCCCGAAACACGTGACATAGAACAGCCCCCTACCCCCCACCCCCCTCTCCTGGGGAGTTAATCTTGTTCCAGCCCAGAACAGCCTCTTTGGAGAGTTTAACTGGACCTGTCCCAGAACACCCCCCTCCAGGGGAGTTAATCTGGCACCGTAATGAAACAGCCTTAATGGAGAGTTAAACTAGACAAGGCCCAGAGCAGCCCCCTCCCCCTCCTGGGGAGTCAATCTGACACTGGCCCAAATATGCCCCCTCCAAGAGAGTTAAACTGGACCTGGCTTAGAGCAGCCCCCCCCCCCCCCTCCTTGTCCTGGGGAGTTAATCTGGTTCCAGCTTGGTACAGGCCCCCTGAAGAGTTAAACTAGCCCTGACACAAAACAGCCCCCCCCCCCCCCTCCCTCCTGGGGAGTTAATCTGGCACCAGCCCAGAACATACCCTTTGGAGAGTTAAAGTGCACCTGTCGTAGAACAGCCCCCTCCAAGGGAGTAAACTGGCACCGTCATGAAACAGCCCCCCCCCCCCCCTCCCCCTCCCCTCTGGAGAGTTAAACTTGACAAGGACCCAGAACAGCCCCCCTCTCCCTCCTGGGGAGTTAATCTGGCACTGGCCTAAAACAGCCCCCCTAGAGAGTTAAATTGGCCTTGGCCTAGAACAGCCCCCCCCCCCCCCTTCCTCTCCTGGGGAGTTAATCTGGCTCTAGCCTGGTACAGGCCTCCCTTGGGGGTAAACTGGCCCTGGCACAAAAACAGGATCCCCTGCCCCCCCCCCCCCCCCCCCCCCCTTCCTGGGAAGTTAATCTGGCCTCCAGCCCAGAACAGCCCCCCTCCAGGGGGGTAATCTGGCACCATCATGGAACAGATCCCCCCCCCCCCCCCCCTGGCGAGTTAAACTGGACAAGGCCCAGAACAGCCCCCTCCCCCTCCTTGGGAGTTAATCTGGCACCGGCACAAAACAGGCCCCCCCTGGAGCGTTTAATTAGACCTGGCCTAGAGCAGCCCCCCCCCCCCCCCCCCTCTCCTTGAGAGTTTAAACTGGCCCTGGCACAAAAACAGCCCCCCTCCTCCCCCATCCCTCTCCTGGGGAGGTAATCTGGCACCAGCCCAGAAAAGCCCCTCTGGAGAGTTAAACTGGCCTGTCCCAGAACAGTCCCCCTTGAAGGGAAGTTAATCTGGCATCATCATGGAACAGCCCCCCCCCCCCCCCCCCCCCCCCCCCCCCCGAGAGTTAAACTAGACAAGGCCCAGAACAGTCCCCTCCCCCTCCTGGGGAGTTAATCTAGCACTGGCCCCAAACAGCCCCCCTAGAGAGTTAAACTGGACGTGACCTAGAAGAGCCCCCATCCCCCTCTCTCCCTCTCCTGGGGAGTTAAATCTGGTTCCAACCTGGTACAGGCCTCTCTGGAGAGTTAAAACTGGCCCTGCACAAAAACAGCCCCCCCCCCCCCCCCCCCCCTCCCCCCCTCTCTCTCTACTGGGGAGTTAATCTGGCACCAGCCCAGAACAGCCCCTCTGGAGAATTAAACTGCACCTGTCCCTGAACAGCCCCCTCCAGGGGAGTTACTCTGGAACCATCATGGAAGAGCCCCCCCACCCCCCCCCCTCCCAGAGAGTTTAAACTAGACAAGGCCCAGAACAGCCCCCTCCCCTCTTGGGGAGTTAATCTGGCACCGGGCCCAAAACAGCCCCCCTAGAGAGTTAAACTGGACCTGGCCTGGAGCAGCCACCACCCGCCCCCCTTCTTTCCTGGGGAGTTAATCTGGCTCTGGCCTGGTACAGGCCTCCCTGGAGAGTAGAAACTGGCCCTGGCGCAAAACAGCCTCCCCCCCCTCCTGAGAGTTAATCTGGCACCAGCCCAGAACAGCCCCTCTGGAGAGTTAAACTGCACCTGTCCTAGCACAGCACCCCTCCAGGGGAGTTAATCTGGCACCATCATGAAACAGCCCCCTGGAGAGTTAAACTAGACAAGGCCCAGAACAGCCCTCCATCTTGGGGAGTTAATCTGCATTAGACCAGAATAGTCCTACTGGAGCGTTAAACTGAACCTAATCTAGAACATCCCACCCCCATCCTGGAGAGTAAATCTGGCACCAGCCTCAGAACAGCCCCTCTGGTGAGTTTAAACTGGACCTGGCCCAGAACAAACCTCCTCCTGGGGAGTTAATATTGCACAGCCTAGAATATTTCCCCTGGAAAGTTAACAAACTGGATCTGGATCAGAACAGCCTAGAATATTTCCCCCCCCCCCCTTGGCACCAGCCCAATACAGCCCCCCCCCCCCCCCACACCCTCCGAGAGTTAAACTGGACCTGCCCAAAACAGCCCCCCCCCCCCCCCCTCCGAGAGTTAAACTGGACCTGCAACCAAAATAGCCCCCTCCCCCCTGGACCTGGCCAAAAATAGCCCCCTCCCCTCCTGGGAGTTAATCTGGTACTAGCCCAGAACAGGCCCCCCCTAGAGAGTTATTCTGGACCTGGCCCTGAACAGCCCCCCTCCTGGGCAGTAAATCTGGTACTAGCCCCAAACAGCCCCCCTAGAGAGAGTTAAATTGGACCTACCCCAAAACAGCCCCCCCACCTGAGGAGTTAATCTGGCACCAGCCCAGAACAGCCCCCTAGAGAGCTAAACTGGACGTGCCCCAAAACAGCCCCCACACCTGGCAAGTTATTATCTGACACCAGCCCAGAACAGCCCTCCTGGAGTGTTAGCTTGACCTGGTGTAACACCCCAAAAGTACTCCCTGCCCAGAAGTACTCCCGGAGTACTTCTGGGCCCGTGCACCAGAATCACTTTTGGGACTACTTCTGGGACAGTACCTCCACTTGATCCCAGAAGTACTCCCCCCCCTATTGACAGCTTTGCAAATAAATGTTTGTTTTATGTAACTATCTTATACGATGATTCCTTTAGACAGGGAAGTACTTTTGGTACCAGTCCCAAACTGACCCCCGATCCCCCATCCACCCACCCCCCCCCCTACCCCCTCCTCTGCACCAGAATGACTCCCGGGAGTACATCTGGGCCCAGCCCAAATGTACTCCCAGAAGTAACTTTGGTGCGGCTCCAGATGCACTCCCCCTAAAGTTGATTCAGAGAATGTTTCATTGTTGATTCAGATAGAATGTCCATATATGAGTTTATGTCCATGTATGAGTTTCTAACCAGTAAGTAAACCAAACCAACCTGAACACATTAATGGATGAGATATGCAAGGGGGGGGGGGGGGGGGTACTTCTGTGACCGGCCCAGAAGTTCTCACTCTAAAGTTGAATCAGTTTATATGACAATATTGATGTAGATACAATGTCCATGTGTGAGCTTATGACCAGTAAAAAAAAACCCCAACCCTGAACACATTAATAAAGGAGAATTGCAAGGGGGGGGGGGGGTGGAGGGTACTTCTGGGACTGGCCCAGAAGTACTCCCCCTAAAGTTGATTCAGATTCGTTTTTAATGTTTATTCAGATAAAATGTCCATGTATGAGTTTTTGGCCAGTAAATAACAATACTGAACACATAAATAAAGGAGATCTGCAAAGGTGTACTTCTGGGACCAGCCCGGAAGTACTCTCCCTAGATTCAGACTATACTTTCATGTTGATCGAGATAGAATGTCAATGTGTGAGTTTATGACCAGTAAATAACAACCCTGAACACATTAAAGGAGATATGCAAGGGAGGTACTTTGGGACCGGCCCTGATGCACTCTCCCTAAAGTTAATTCAGACTGGTTTTCAATGTTGATTCAGTTAGACTGTCCATGTGTGAGCTTATGACCAGTAGATAACGATCCTGAACACATCAATAAAGGAAATATGCGAGGGGGGGTACTTCTGGGACCGGCCCAGAAGTACTTACCCTAAAGTTGATTCAGACTCGTTTTTCTATGTTGATTCAGATAGAATGTCCATGCATGAGTTTATGACCAGTAAATAACAACTCTGAACACATTAATAAAGGAAATATGCAAGGGGGTACTTCTGGGACCGGCCCAGAAGTACTCCCCCTAAAGTTGATTCAGACTCGTTTTCAATGTTGATTCGGGTAGAATGTCCATGTTTGAGCTAATGACCATAAATAACAACCCTGTAACAATCCTGAACACATTGATAAAGGAGATATGCAAGGGGGGTACTTCTGGGACCGGCCCAGTAGTACTCCCCCTAAAGTTGATTCAGACTCGTTTTCAATGTTGATTCAGATAGAATGCCCATGTGTCACGGGACGGACAGCCCTTCAACCCCACTTTCAATGTGTTATGTAAATTTGTTAGTTTGTTACCATCTTATTTTGTGTAAAAGAGGGGTGGGAGGTAGTGTGTTGTCAAGTTGTCAACCTTTCAGGGAAAAAAAGGGTGCCTGTCCGTGTGGTTTGCATGCATCCTTTTGCACCACACAAACATCTTTTTCTGTGCAATACTCGGGTAGTTGTGGAAACCCGTGGAGAGCTCACTGAGTCGTTGGGAATTATTCCCCTTTGATCGGCAGTTGGCGCTTGGGAAAAGTTCTTACTTCACTCGGAATGGAGCCACGAGTGGAGAGACCACGCTCTCTTTGGTGCGGCGTTTTATGACTTTTGACGAAGGCCACTGATCTACCTGACGGTGGTAGTCTTCTACGTTGAGAGAGAGGAATCCCTATTCCTGCCCACCAAGTCTATACCTTAACCCTCTTCGCTGGGGGTGACCAGCCGTCGACCGTCCCATGGTGAAGGGCTGCTGGTGCTGTTGGTTCCGGGTCCCGGGTAGTCTTTTCGCTGAGGATCAGTCTGTCGGGCCCACCTTTTCCCCTCCTTTCCACCCGCCGTTCTGGTGACTTATTTTCGTGCTTCTCAGTTTGTTCCTATTTCGCATTCCACTAGGGTATCGGTTGTAAATTATAAAATTATATATTTCATTGAAAAAATCTATCGTTTTGGGTACTGTGCTGAGGCAGTACTATAGGTTTGGAGAGATACTGTGGCTTCAGGCGCGCTGTGAGCGTTAGCCTGATTTGTTGATGTAGAAGTGCAAGTTTGAATTTTATTCTAAATGCGCTGCGCTGAGGCAGTGGCATTTTGTTGTCAGCGAATCGTGTGGACACATGGCGCGCCGCGCGGGCTTGCCTGTTTTTGCCGAGTCATATTGATTTGTGTGTACCCCGTCAGAGAGAGGGAGTATGGTTGTCTTGTTTCATGGTGTGCGACACCATGGTGCACCATTGTGAGCACTGCATTTTGGTGGAATCTTGTAATTTATTATTATTTTTTTTCATTTAAAACCTTCAGGCCAGCCAGGCGTGGTGTTAGTAGAATGACCACGCGACTCACTTGGAATCAGGAAGTGAGCGTTCCCTCGCGGCGCTAACCCCCCAGTCGGTTCCGCTCTGCCTGTTTGTTTTATATATTGTCGACTTCATTATGTTTATCTCATCATTTATTTTTAACTATTTTTTTTTTCTTTAGTATGAATGTGGTATGGGTGTGTTGTGATGATTTAGATCTCAGATTCAAACACATTAGGATATTGAGAAATAAAATATTGCTTTAAAAAAAAGTGTTTAAATGTGAAATAAATTATTATTGAAGAATTAAATTGACAGTCTTGCGGGTGTAGCCCATCTCGCCAGGTAGTAGTCTGCACCCACACCATACCTCAGCTGTGTTTAGAGTGAGATTCTTATGCCCCTTTTATAGGGGCGGGATTGATTGGGCATCATGTCATGTTTTGGCATGGCCCAGACACCCTTTTCATCGCAGGGCGCCCAGTCTGGAAGCTGCATGTAGGAGGAGCAGGACACTGACTGAGGTGCTGAGAGCGAGGCCAGAACACCAGTCCTGAGGGTACACTCTTTGGATCCTGAGGGTATCGACGACTGTGCTCTGGGTACACTGGTGTTTCCCCGCTAGGACAGTGAATCTCTTCTCTTCTTTAAGCTAAGTTTTGTTTATGGCTGTGTATGGGTGGTGTTTGGTGATGCCTGGCATGTGGGAGATGCTCTGTAGGGCTGACATAGTGTGTTTGTGAGTGTATATGTGTGAACACACCTGAAAAAAATGTACATGAAGTGTATAAGTGTGTGAACGTTGGTGAATATGCTTGTGTGGCTGGGGTAAGCCCTGTTTTGTCTTTCATTTAATTGTTTTTCCCCTGTCCTGTCTTCTTTCTTTATTTTGGGATGGATCAGTGTTTAGGGTCTAAACTTAGCTGTTCCCTGGGTCAGGGTGGGGGTCTTTTATTGGGTTATTTTGCCCATTAAGTAGATATTTTCTTTTAGGTGTCTATCCTCTTCTAATTTTTCCTTCTTTTCCAATTATCACTGTCTGTCCTCCCTCTTCTTGATAGGCGTCCCTTCCCCACTAGGTGTGAATGAGGCGTTTTCTTTGATTTAATAAATCGTTTATTTGGGTTATTTTCTGATTTTCCACGAGTGGTTTGAGTGTGTGGTCGGTGGGTGTTGTGCCCTGCTGTTCCCTCTCTCTCCTCCTCCGCCCTTGATTCAAGGACCTTGACTTTGACACTTTGGGGGCTCATCCGGGATGTGACGGTCTGGAGTTGAAGAGGGTTGGTTAGGATTTCCACAGCACTCTCGACTACTGCTCCAGCCCTCATGGCTGTGTTGTAAATAAGCGGGTGTTGACTGGGCTGGAGTCCCACTGTGAAGGGGACTCCACACGGAGTGGAGCATTTGCGGGGTCACCATGACCGGAAGATCCGGTTCCTGTCCTTGGCCGCCAGCGCTCTAACCTCCGCGTCTCGTTGTCTGTTTTATTATTTTTCTAAAAGTATTGCCGGTGTGTGTAAACTTAACTTAACTCCTTAACTTTACTGTTATCTTTCAATAGGTAACGGGAGGGTAAAGGGTGGGGAGTATTTTGAGGTTTTCATTGCGCATGTTCTACAGCATCAGTGTTTGTGCTGACATAGGTCAGACCGTATTTTGCTTGCCTGATTTACCTGTACCCCAGACTACGACAGAAAGTAGCGCAGGTAAAAGTAGGTGGGATTCTGGTAGTCTAAATCACGTGTGGAAAACTAGCTGGTAGTACCCCTCTGTCCTGTTAAAACACTTAAGTATTTTTTTTTTTTCTGGTGATTGTTTATTTTGCTTACCCTAGGGTCAGGTTTCTGTATTTGTTTAGTAAGGAGATCAGCTCCCTTCTGATAGGCTTTTCTCTTCTATCTATTCGCACTCACTAGTTAGTTATATATTTATACTTTTCTTTGTTAGTTTAAAATTTACACTCTTTGATGGTGGTGTGTGCGTTGTGGAAAAAAAAAGTGTTAGTGTGTGTGGATTGAGAGGGTTGGCTTAACTGATCTGTGTTTATCCGTTACGCCACCTTCCAACTTACAGTGTACCCCACCTCCCTTTTCAGTCTCACCGCGCGGTGTTACACAGTTCAGCCGTGCTCGCGTGGGCTGGCCAGAAAAAAAAAAAAAAAAAAAAAAAAAAAAAAAAGGGACTGCGCGCCGTGACTGGGTCAGCTTGAACTCTACAGGCTAGGCGTGTTGGTGCAGTGTGTACATATCAGCCGCAGGGTAGTCAAGCAATCTTTTCGACTTTGCGATATTGTTCCTTTTGTGTCATCGTCATCTCATAGTTTATTCTATCGTGATTTAATAATTCCATCACTCTTCCCGTCGCTGCATGTTTCGTGCGCTGTCTGTGTTTTATATTTATTTTATGGCCGTTACATTTGCATTGGCGTAGCTGAGTAAAATCAATAAGAGTTTGGTACTTTGCTCAGTCAGTTGAAGATTTGTTGGGTTAGTGTATTGCTCCTACACTTTGGATCAAGAGGGCCTAACCACCTGTCTAGTGGGCTTCATTCACAAGTGATTGTTATTGGAAACAAAAAAATAAAAGAGGTTTAGGGCGGTATTCCTTCATTTAGGGGTCTGTAGGCACTATTCTTCTAAGTTTCTGCTTAGATTCCTTCTGGTTTGTCGACTCACTGTGCGACAGTTGAGGGCTTCATTCAGAGCAGTTTTTCTGGTCAAGAGGGTTTAGAAAGAGATGTTTCCCTTTTGAGTGTTGATCAGATAGGTGTATTAGTGACTGGAGATAGGTCCAGTTGTCCTTTCGGTAACGCAAACACGTTTTCATTGTTGCAGTGTTTGGGTACTGCTTCCGTAAAGGGTCGTTCCCTTTACTTGGTGAGATTTTCTATAAACTTTCTTTGTGTGAGTCTGTCCAGGGACAGGTGCTTTTCTCTTTGTGTTGTTTTGATTCTGCATCAGCCTCAAGGGGGTATAGGAAACTGTTTTTTCCCTTACCTGGTGCTGGATAGGCGTTATTGATTTGGAAGCAGGTAGTTTTCCACTGACTGGTGTGATTTGACATATTGGAAAGATTTGTGGGTCGAAGACCACTTTGTCGTAGTTTCCACTTTGTCATTTTGAATTGCATTTCAATCAAGACTTACTTCCACTTAGCTGCGAGTCAGGTCTGTGCACAACTTTATTGTTTTAAGTGTTTGGGACTAAGTGACGTTTCATATTGTAGCCATATTTCAGGAAGCTTTTGCCCCGCGTGTTTTACGTGAAAACTATTGTGCATAATCACTTTGTGGGAAAAAAAATGGCTACTGGAGAGGATCGGCGGTTTACCCGCTCTCAAGTAAAGAGCACAGGGATTGTGCCTGGACTAACTACTCCTGTGTCTCACTACACCTCCCGCACAGGAACTGACATTGATACCCACGTGGTGTTCTCTACTGGAGAGGACAACCACCTGTCACGACGTCCCTGTCAGTCAGTATAACCATGCCTTTCGGTTCACCATCTCCGAGGAGATGACCACTTCCCAACTCCTTCTCCAGTGTTGGTTGACCCATCCCTTTTCCGAGGGAGGACCTAATACGGCCACCATCACCGTTCCCGCATCTCCCAGGACCAGCTCCAATGGATCAATTACTTATGATGAGGTTTGAGAGAGAAGAGAAGGAGGCAAAGGAAAGAAGAGAAAGGAAAAAAAGAAGGTTGGAAAGGGAGGAGAAAGAAGCAAAGGAAGAAAGGTGATGGAGAAGGGAGATGGAGGAGAGGGAAGCGAAGGAAAGAAGACAGAGGGAGGAAAGAAGGTTAGAGAGAGAAGAGAAAGAAGCAAAGAAAGAAAGAAGATGGAAAATGGAGATGGAAATGAAAAGACAAGAACACGAAGACAAGAAAAGAGAGGAGGAAAAAAAAAAACAAAGGAAGAGAGAGTTAGATTTTGAAACTCGTCTTAATGTTGAGCAAGAAAAAATCCAAGCGGAATTCATCTCGCAACTAGAGGATGATGACAATCTCTCTCAGGGATCACCACATGCTCCAGCATCTGTAGCTGACACCGTCAGGGTGGAAACTATACCGCCACTTGTTCCTCCCATGATTCAAATGCCCAAATACAATAAGGAGTCTATTTACACTTATATTGAGCATTTTGAAGCTGTGAAAGAAAGGCAATGAAAGAAAGGCTCTCTATCTAGTGAGCAATCTCACGGGTAAAGCTAAGAAGGCCTTTGTAGATATTCCACCAGGAGCTACATATGACGAGCTGAAAGCTGCTTTGAGAACTAGACTCCACATGACCCTAGAGCGCTACAGGAGGCAATTTCGCTCCATGAAGAAGCTACCTGATGAGACGTTCTACCAATTTGGCGAGCGGCTTCGTCGATCCCTCGATTATTGGGTGGAAACGTCAGGGTTGGAGTTGAAACAATGTATTTTATTGGAGCAGCTCATGAATTCGGTTTCAAGTTGGGTGAGGCCCAACCACAGTGTTATGCAGAGGCATTGAGGATAGCTGAGGCCTATGCCGATGCACAACGATATTATTACCATTCCTCAGCAAGTACCAGGAAACCACATGTGGGGATTCATCTGCCACCGGACAGTCTTTCGTCTCCAGCAAATGCAGACCACCGAACCCTAGGGGAAGAGGGACAAACCAGGCACAGAGCTGACAGTGTTTTGTATGTGGTCGCATCAGGCATCTGGCACATGACTGCCCGGACCGCAAAAAAAAAACAAAAAAAAAACCCTACAAGTTAAAAGTGGCATATGGGGAGGTGGAAGTGACTACACCAGCCTGCCCTACCTTCCTGTCAGTAGTAGCGGGAAACGTTGTCGAGGCCATCAGGGACACGGGCGCCACGGCAGTATTTGTCGACGAGAGGTTAGTACCTAAGGATGCTCCTCGTGGAAATACCTGTGAAGTCGCGGGGATTGAGTCGTCGTTCACTGCCACTTGATCAACGGTGCTTGTAGACCTCTCGACGCCCTACTTCAAGGGGAAAATATGGGTAGTGACTTTGAAGCAACCAGCGTACTACCTCCTCATAGGGAACACAGTCTGCCTGGAGGATGGTAGGAGCTTGTCCATATCTACTGAGTTGCCTCCAGAGGTGTTCGTCGCCGCCACCACTCGGGCACAGGCAGAGAGAGAAAAGAGGGTCCTAAAGCCCTTGTTAAAGCCCGTGCCTTCACACGACCAGGTCAGCCTAGAACCTTCAGCGATCAAGGGACTACAAAGTAAAAACCCCACGCTGAACAAGATAAGACAGCTCGTGGGAAAGTGTACTCGAGGGCGACCTAATTGAAAGGTCAAGTTTGTCCAGCAAAAGGGACTTCTACACTGGCAGTTCTCTTCAGCCACCACTACGGTCACCCAGCTGGTCGTACCATAAGCGCTTCGACAGACAGTGTTGCGTCTGGGGCATGACCCACCCGTGGCCAGGCACCTGGGAACAAGACGCACTCTGGAGCGGATTCAGCAAGCCCTATACTGGCCTGGGATGACTCAGGATGTCAGGAGATACTGTCGAACCTGTGACATATGCCAGAGAACCACGACAAAGGGATGGCATACCAAGGTGCCTCTAGGCCAGTTCCTTTGGTAGGAATTCCCTTTGAGAAGGTCGGTGTGGACCTTATCGGCCCCATTGTTCCAACGTCAGACTGTGGCGCGCCGCTTTGTATTGGCTATGGTCGACTACGCCACTCGGTATCCTGAGGCCACGCCCCTCAAGAAAATAGATGCCGCAACCATAGCTGAAGCACTATGGGAAATGTGGGACAAGGACAGGTGTGCCAGGGAGTGTCCTATCAGATCAAGGAACTCAGTTTCTATCTGATGTGATGGATGAAGTGTACCGTTTGCTGCAAATCCACAGGGACAACTACTCCATACCACGCACAGTCAAACAGGCTAGTGGAACACTTCAATGGGACCCTCAAGCAGATGATTAAGAAACTGGCTCAAGAACAACCCCGTGATTGGGACAGATTCCTGCCTGGCGTTTTATTGCCTACAGAGAAGTGCCCCAAGAGAGTATGGGATTCTCTCCCTTCGAGCTACTCTACGGGAGGACTGTGAAGGCCCCAGGGCAGAGTTACGTCAGCAGTAGACCCAGGAGCAGGCTGATCAAGAGCTGTGGACTCAAGCTGAGTATGTGCTGGATCTGAAGGAGAGGATTGCAGCTACATGCAAACTAGCACACCAAAATCTGGCCCATGCTCAGAAACGATATAAACAGTACTACGACCAGAAGGCCAGGCAAAAATGGTTTGAACCAGACGATGAAGTGCTACTTCTTCTACCTCTGCACCACGATAAACTGCAGTTGTCCTGGCAGGGACCTTTCAGAATCTTGAGGAGAATTGGGGACAGGGACTATGCTATCCTCGTCAAAGGGAAGAGAAACTCATGCATGCCAACCCTCCTCAAGAGGTATGAAAGAAGAGGGTCATGCAATGCTGGATTTACGCCCGTGGTAATAGAACAAAGTAGTGAAACTCCGCCCTTGAGCTTCGACATCTCATGTGTGGCGACTCAGCCCAGTGAAACATGGAAAGACGTCCAGGTCGCGCAAGACCAACCTGAGGAGTATCAAGCTGCAGCAAGAATGTTGTGCCAAGAGTATGCCGATATTTTGACCGACGTACCACTACGTTGCAACCTGGGAAATTGTGCTCTGGTTCTCACTCAGAAGGAACCCATTCGAGTAAAACAGTACCCACTACCCCTGTCGCAGTCCGCTGCCATCAGGAAGAAATTCAGGACATGTTGCAAATGGACGTCATCGAGCGTTGTAGTTCCCCTCACTCCTCGCCTATCCTACTGGTCAAGAAACTTGATGGCCGGATGAGGTTTTGCGTGGACTTCCGAGGTTTGAATCGAATCCTCAGTTCGATGCAGAGCCAATGCCAGACATGGGAAAGATCTTCGCTCAGTTGGCCAAGGCCCAGTACTTCAGCAAACTTGACTTGGCGAAAGGCTACTGGCAGATCCCAACGGATCCTGCTGACAAGGAGAAAACCGCATTTTACTGCCATGAGGGTCAATTTCAGTTCAAGGTTTTGCCGTTTGGACTTAAGACTGCAGGTGCTGTGTTTAGCCATATCATGCGGCTCATGTTACAGCCACTGGAAATGAATGAAGCTCATAACTTCATCGATGATCTTCTTTTGGCAACTATGACATGGGAGGAACATCTGCGCTTGCTAAGGAAACTCTTCCATCGTGTTCGAGAA
>JADBJO010020120.1:0-30000 GCA_016801955.1 Conus betulinus | reverse complement strand
TCTCTTCCAATTCTTATTGAAACTGTAAATAGGCAGAAATCCAAACAACAATATTAACTTTAAACATGGACTGATTCAACTTCAGATAGTTAATGACAAAGAACTTTTGGGTTGTGACAGAGAGAAGAAAAAAGGAGATGAAAACACAAAAGGGGGCACTGCAAAGGAATACAAAACAAAAATCTGTACAGGACTGTGTGCGAAAAACACAAAATAATAACAATGACCAAATCAAAAAGCTTCAAAGACCGTCAGCAAACATCTCAACTAGGGAAACACACAATGACGGACAATGCGTCACTAATAAAGTAGTAGTGATGTCATCAGGTTCAAATCCACTTGACCCCGCCTGGTTATGGTAATGCCAAACAATCTTTGATCCGATCCAATGTCAAACTGAATGCACTGAGTTGCATACCAATATACTGAAAGCTCTTTGCTATCAATCGGCCACCTGACCATGGCGGCAAATCTGCTTACATCCTTTATCAGTCATCCAACTGAACCAGTAGCCAGCAAGCCAGATCAATCATTCCTCTCCCAGATTTCCAACAGATGTCCCCATAAAACCAATTTCATACTACCATAGCCATTTTGATTAAAATCAGTCTCTAAATTGACACTAATAAAAAATAATTTTAAGGATAACAGTAATCCTTAAAAGCAAGTATTTTTTTCTTTTCAACTGAGAAGGCAAAAAAAAAAAAATATCCTCCGAAATTTAAGGAAAACTTCTCCAAACTTAACACATGTGCCATGATTAAAACAAAAAGAGCCGTGTACCAACTTAACACATGTGCCATGATTATACCACAAAGAACCATGTACCAAGCTTAACACATGTGCCATGATTAAAACACAAAGAACCATGTACCAAACTTAACACATGTGCCATGATTAAAACACAAAGAACCATGTGACGTAGACATTTCCTCTACTAAAACCATGTGATGTGACAAACACTATTTTACTGCAAGAAACAAAGAGGTTAGATACATCTGGGACCATGTGGCCAAGATTCCATTCTTACAAAATTATGTTTAGGACCATGTGGTGCCATTAACATTTTCTGACAAGGACAAGAGAAAATGAGATTTATTTAGGGACCATGTGGTCTAAACATTAACATTTTCTGACAAGGACAAGAGAAAATGAGATTTATTTAGGACCATGTGGTCTAAACACAATCTCAGTGAGAATTATTTAGGACCATGTGGCTTAAAACACAATCTCTCAAAAATGTTTCTGAAACAATGTGGTGTGAACCACATTCTTAAGCAACAGCGAATAATAACCTGAACTCACCTTCGAATAATACAGTTAGGTTTAAATTTAATTCAACATGTGGGGGCCTAAAATTCTAGAACTGAAAGTAAAACAGCTAAAGCCAAGTGCAATTGTTATAGGAAAATACGCCAAAAATCAATGCCATCCAGCTGACAACATAGAAAATATACTGCAATTCAGTTGGTATCTTTTAGAAACATAATTTTAATACTTAAGAGTAACTACCTGGATTAGCATCCCCAAACTACGCAGAGCGTTTCCACAACCTGTCTGTCTGGCTCAACACATTTGCAGGAAGAGACCAAGCAACAGGAAATGGACAGACAGGAAATAAAAAGTGTCTTAATACTAAAATCAGCCAAACAACGGACATATAGAACAAAACAACACTAGGGGAAAGCAATAAATGTCTTTACCTCAAAATGATACAATCACTGTTAATAAAGTGTTTTTTTTAAACATACTAAAATTGCTTGAAAACCTTAGTAACCTGTGAAACCTGACAGGTTACATGTCTGAAAGGTCATTTTTCCTCAATTTCTTTCATATGACCATCAAGGTACGAGCCAGGTGGTTCAAGAAATGGGACCATTTGGGGTGATACCACCTGGCGCAAAGACAGGGTCACGGGTGAGTGCAAAGGCTTGAAATGTGACGTCAACTGAGGGGGAGATAATGTAGTCGAAGATTGTAATTTGATTGGTGAAGACCCCCCCCCCCCCCCCCCCCCCCCCCGTCCAAAGAAAAAAAAAAAGGGGGGGGGGGGGGGGGGGGGAGAATGATGGTCGGTGTGGGGGGGAGTTGTTCTTTTGATCAAATGTCAGTTTAACATTAAATGCTGGTTCGAACTTACGGTAGGCCTCAAACGCTAACATGGATTGTACGGTGTTTCAGTGCAAACTCCTCATTGAAGCGTGTGGCCACATCGTTGTCTGATGGGATACGTGAGCGTCCGAACCTTTCCTTAGTATCACTTTACTGTTTACACCTTTCCATCTCCTTTACTCTCAGCTTGTCGCCCTCTCCCCTCCCGACTCTCCCCCCATCTCCCATTTCTGCCTTCGTCTCTTTCTCTTCCTCTTTGTTAGTGCCTTGAGCATACATGTCAAGCGCCTGTGCATCCCCATGTCACTGGGGTCTTCAGAGCACGCTGAGATCCAGTGTTGTCACTTTCTGGGTGCAACACCGTTGACAGCTGTCTAGCTTACAGATTGTCCTGACAGGGCTGATCGGATTTTCGCCCTTCTTCTTCTTCTTTCTTCTTCTCCTCCTGTAGTCAGTTTCGGTGAGATGGTTTTTGCGTTTGTGAAATGGACAAGAATGTGAAAGTGTAATGCTCAGAGCTTCGATACGATCAGTTCATTTGTTGATTTAATGTAATTCAATTTTATTTCATTTACTTTTTTTTTTCTTTTTTTTGCTCAACCAGTTGACAGAATTCAAAATCACACCGACAAAACTTTTTTTTTTTTTTTTTAGCAGCATGTGCACGTGCGTGTTTATTTCAGTCCGGTGTGTCTTTTATCTGAAATTGAGATAATCCCCTCTCTCAGTGTACACACACACACACACACACACACACACACACACACACACACACACACACACACACACACACACACACACACTACACTAACTAACTAACTAACTAACTAACTAACTACACAGACTAACACACACACACACACACACACACACACACACACACACACACACAGACTCACTCTCTCTTTCTCTCCCTCTCCCTCTCTCTCTCTCTCTCTCTCTCTCTCTCTCTCTCTCTCTCTCTCTCTCGCGCGCGCGCGCGCGCGCGCGCGATGATTTGCCATTTGCCGTCGGCTGGGCAACGTCTATCCACTATTCATGATATAAGACACACACACACAAAAAAAGTGAATGTGTACGGAAGTAATTGCGAGCGTGCACATAATGTGTGTATGTATGGGTGCGCGTGCATGCGAGTGTGTGTGTGTGTGTGTGTGTGTGTGTGTGAGTGTGGATGTGTAAGTGTGTGAATGTCTTTACATAAGTCTTAAGTGAAGATTACATGAAACAAAAATACTTATAACCAACAACTAACTAATCCATTAAAGTCGAAACGGATGACAGTTTTAAAGAAAAAAAACAACAACAAAATAAACAAACAAAAAATCCTTTGCTTCCCCACCCCCCCCCCCCCCTCCCCCCATTTATCCACCCCACCCCCATTCCTTTCTTTTCCCCCGCAAATAAAGTTAATAAAAAATATTATAAGTGTTTTCCCAATAAAGGCGCGTTCTAAGTGTACAAAGAATTCGTACGTTAAAGCTAGTAACTCAAAAATGGCCAGCACAGTATTTTGCTTCAATACTGGAATGATTTTTTTTCATATCATTGCATGAAACAACATGAACTGTTTTAAATACATTACGTTTCCACCTGTACATTAATGAGAGTGATTTTCTATTAAGGTTAAAAATTCTCTTTGATTCGTTTAATATCAAACTGTTCTTTATAGACGTGATCTACCATACTATATTCGAAAGCTTTCCAGATATGCGACTTAACTAAGTTGCACTGTTCATGTACTGATAAGGGGAAATCAATCAATTCTGAATCAAATCTAATTTTGGCTCTACGTTTAGCTGCCCTGTCTACGTTTTCATTATAATGAAAAGAACAATGTGAGGGAATCCAATAAAAAGCTACCTGGGTTGCTCTTGCAATTAACATGTGTATCATACAACTATTCTCTATGATCATTTCAGGTCTTGTATGCAATTGAAAAACTTTTAATGCCTGGAAGAGCTGATTTAGAATGAACACAGAACAGAATTTGAAATATTGTTTTTTTGGAAAGTTCAAAAGGTCATTTAAAACCAGGAGTATCGCTGTTAATTTCTGCTGTAAATATCAATTTGTTAATTCTGATATAAAATGATTTATCTCCTCTTAAGTCTGGTATTAAGAATGCACAACCTGTTTGTTTATGAATGCACGAACCGTCTGTGTATATAATTTGAATAGTTCTTTTCAACACGGCATTTGATATAGCTTGCTAACATGTTCATGTTTTCATCTTTTTTCATGTTGGTATGTTCAATATCAAAATGTGCTTTATTAAGTTCCCATGGTGGTATAGGAGAAAATAACGGTCTAATGGATAGTGCATCGTTATTGTTTGAAACTCCATAATCAATAATACTTTTTGACGTGTAAGTTGTCAGTGTTTTTGAGAAGCTATAGATTTTGCTCTTTTAGGAAAATCAATATTTGACCTAATTTTTATTTGAGATCTAATGTGCGTTTTATTAGTTTGTACTCTCTTGATAACAAATTTTTACAACACGCTAACTCTCTGTATTCATCTAAGGGAAGCATCTGCGCTTCGTAAACGAGATTATTCATGCACCGGAAGGCCAAGTGCTTATTTCAATGCTTTGCATTCAATACTTTCAAGCTTTTTCAATAGGTATTTTGGAGCGCAAAAGATTACTTCTTGGGCATATGTTAGTTTCGACCTAATTAGAGATGTACATAGAGTTATCAATGTAGATGAATTCTGTCCCCATTTTTCTTAGAAACAATTTTGAGGAAATTTAATGTTTTCCTTGCCTTGTTAATAAGTATTCAACATGAGCGTTCCACGATAGCTTAAATATGAAATGGACTCCTAGGAATTTAACTTCTGTCACGTATTTAAGAGGTGTTTCGCCCAATGTAAAAAACAGGCAGTTTTTCTGGATTATTACCACTATTGAAAAGAATTATATTTGTTTTTTTTTCAATAGGCAAGTTTAATCCATTTAACTTCATGTATTCCGCCATCCTATTCAGTTCGTCTTGATAGATCTTTCTGTTGAAATTTATATCACGCTGTGGAGTTTTCTTTTTAAGAGCTACTTCCATCAACATGGATATGTCGTCTGCATATTGAACGAAAACTATTTAGATAACGTATTTGGCAAATCATGCAATAGCAATGAGAAAAGAAGCGGAGCTAACACTGACCCTTGAGGGATTCCCATTGACAAAGTTTCTACTGGTGGAATATGTTTTTCCCACTCTTGTTTGTATACCCTATCTTTCAGAAAGCATTTAACATAATTGTGTACATTTCCTGATAGTCCAATATTTTTAAGTTGTTTAATAGCTGTGAAAATTTTAAAGTTTGTTTTAGTGTTTGTGTAGTGTGTGTGTGTGTGTGTGTGTGTGTGTGTGTGTGTGTGTGTGTGTGTGTGTGTGTGTGCGCGCGCGCGCGCGCGTACAAAGATACAGATGTGTGTGTCTACCAAGCATATTTACACCTATTTTTCCAATCGCCATCGTAATATGCACGTGCATATGTGCGTGGGCGTGCTTGCGTTCAGTGCATCTGCGAGCTTGCGTGCCGAGACCAGCCGACCATGCCGACGATCGGAGGACGGCGGGGCAGCAGGCGGGCAGAGGACACCATCCACCTTCAGGACCGCGACCAGCTCTCCGAGCAGCAGCAGCAGCAGCAGCAGCAGCAGCAGCAACAGCAGCGGGACGACAACTTCACCGACCACCACCCCCACCGTGGCAACGACTTTGCCGAAAACTCCGTCACCGCATTCAGTGAAGACCCCGCAGGCAGGGCCGGCCAGGGGTCGGTTGACGAGGCTCCCACGACATCGGCATGTGACTTGCCGCAGGTGCCGGGGAATGGTGAAGAGTTGTCGAACCCTTATCCTGTTGAGGCATCCGGGGATGGCAGGGAGGAGGCTTGCCAGGAGGAGTTGATGTTCAGGGCTGAAGAACGCCCTGGGTCCGGGGGATCGGAGGTTCAGGCTAAAGCACGTGACGACTGGATAGCTGATCAGGATGTCTTGAATGAAACGACTCCGCGGTGGCTCGACTACGGCGCTTGGAATCGAGAAGATGGCGGACAGTGGAATGAACAAGGTCAAGGTGACTGGAACGGAAGGCCCCTGCAGGATGACGGTCACCGGGGTCTCCCCGAGGCTCAGGACTACGAGGAGGATCAAGGCCAAAGGACTGAAAGGAGCCGTGGAGGGTTTGATCATCGTCTGTATGGTGGAGAGGCTGGCGGGCGGTGGGATGGTCATCTGCAGTTTGTTCCGGGATCAGCTGAAGGTAATGACTTTGTGTGATGGATCCCGCGTGTAATGAATCGGATAGTTTGAGTACTTTGGGTTTAGTCTGTTTGTTTGAGTGGGTAAGGGTGGGGTTGGGTGAGTGAGACGGGATGAGTAGCACGTATTTCCAGTCTTGCATATGGCCTGACTGTAAGCACAGCTTGAGTAAATCGTAGTGGCGACCACCCCTTGCTCAGCAGATCGCCAGGTGGCAGAAAAGGGAGAGGTCTTCAGATAGGAGGGTACGCAGTATATTAAACAAGCCGTGCCTGGCACACTGATGGCGGTGCTGTCAGGACGGGATCGGGCAGCACGTGCAAAGACCATTCCCTATGAAGTACCCTTGATATTCAGTGACAAAGACCATTCCCTATGAAGTACCCTTGATATTCAGTGACAAAGACCATTCCCTATGAAGTACCCTTGATATTCAGTGACAAAGACCATTCCCTATGAAGTACAAAGACCCATTCCCTATGAAGTACCCTTGATATTCAGTGACAAAGACCATTCCCTATGAAGTACCCTTGATATTCAGTGACAAAGACCATTCCCTATGAAGTACCCTTGATATTCAGTGACAAAGACCATTCCCTATGAAGTACCCTTGATATTCAGTGACAAAGACCATTCCCTATGAAGTACCCTTGATATTCAGTGACAAAGACCATTCCCTGTGAAGCGCTCTTGATATTCAGTGACAAAGACCATTCCCTATGAAGTGCCCGTGATATTCAATGACAAAGACCATTCCCTATGAAGTGCCCGTGATATTCAGTGACAAAGACCATTTCCTATGAAGTGCCCGTGATATTCAGTGACAAAGACCATTCCCTATGAAGTGCCCGTGATATTCAGTGACAAAACCACCATGCTTTTATGGGCCGCCTCAAAGGCCCTAGCCCTGGGGTGGGACCCTCGGGAAAACAACCGCCCACTCCCCCCCCCCCCCCCCCCCCCCCCCCCCCCCCCCCCCTCAGCACCACACCACCACCACCTGAGTTTCGAGGGCGAGGCCAGCGGATTGGGAGGTTGTGATGAGGCACTCGAAAGAAGACTGCACTTGATGTGGGTGGTACCTCAGAGCACGATATTACACAATGACGTTCCTGGACGTTCAACTCTCAGAAGAGGTTTGATGTGGCGCTTGGCCTTTACAGGTCCAACAGGAGAGGGAAGAAGAAGAGCAGAGAGGGCAAGAGGGTAAGGGCGGAGGGAGGGAAAGGAGAGACAAAGACCCATACCAAGGTTGTTGTGGTCGAAAAAACGCCCTTGAGGAGACCAGTGCGACGGAAAAAGAGGCCTCCTCTTTCCAGGGGCGTCAAGCTGATAGAGCCACCAGGCGCTCCCACGTTTCTCCAGTGGAGTGCAGAAGGAGTGCACGAGATGCACATTGACCTGACGGGCAGGATGCATAAAGAAAGCAACTGGACTGTGTGTGTCCAAGGGACGCACCTTACCATAAACTATCGCTTTCAGATGAGGAGATACAAGATCTTCAGGTTAGACTGGGAGGAGGGACATAAAGGAGGGGTGATTGTCTAGGGTCTGGTGCGCAATTTCGTGACTGCACAAGAACTCATAGTCGGCATCAGTCAACAGGCTGAGATTCTAGAAGTCGACATTGTCTTCACACAGTCCGGTCCACTATGCCTAACGTTCCCAATACCGTGATCTCTGCCTCACACATACGAACATCCCATTCGACAGGTGTGTGGTAGAGGAAGATTTAACAATCATTGAGAGAGATGGGGGCCGTGAAGAAGCGGACAGGGCAGGCGATGAAGTGGAGGACTGGGAGATACAGACACACCTTCCCCGCATCAACCAGGAAGATGATGGTCCCACCTTTTACTCAAGACGCTTTGAACCACATCCACATCAGAGCTAGTGTTCGCCACAGACGACCTGTATATCAGAACAGCCAGGGCAGTTCTCAACCAGCTTGGAAGACGGCTTTTAAAACGTTTCATCAACCTCAACTACACGTGCCCAAGCCAAGTGCTCCCCCCGTCGGAACTACAAGAAGGTAGAGTGGACCCTGTTTCAGACCCTTGTGGACACCTACACCAAGCCAGCCAGCACCAGGCAGAAGGACACCAACAGGATGGTCCGCAACTCACCACAGTCAGCGTGAAAAAGCTGCCACCGAGTCCATCCGAAGAGTTCAAACAAAAACTATCAGCCCTTCCTACGCCTGTCCACTCGGGTGAATTCGCGTGGAGGATGCCTGTATCACCAGGTTCATGGGGATCGTCGTTGCACGGACGTGGTAGCGCCCTCCGCAGGGCTGCACTCACTCATGTTGGCATTTTTGTCATCATAGGGAGTGGTGGAGGGACAAGGCAAAACAGAACAGCAGACCATCAGAGAACACCACTGCGCTGAAGGACGCCAATGCTACTGCCACACACAGGCTAGCTTATGCACCTAAGCAGCAAGAAAGAGCTGGCTGGATGGGGGAAAACAACAACCTGAAATGCCAGAGTTTTAACAGTGAAGACAAGCAGCTCAGGAAACGCACCAGACCCTAAACAACGAAGCAACGTCATAGGCCGAAATCATGACCCTACACCATGGGAACCTCCTTACCGGCAAAAGGCTGCAGACTTCTTCTTTGACAGCTTTTAAACGAATCAGCGACCTTGAGGTTCTCCCTGAACGCAGGGCTGACCTGCACGGGGCCCGGGGAAAACTCTCTGAAGAAGCAGCTCCAGAGGATGTGATAACCTCAACATTATCAGAAGCAGAACTGGAGGAAGCCACAAAGAGCCTGATATTGAAGAAGTCCTCAGACCTGATGGAATCGCCACCTATCCTCCAACACTGTCCCGCCCATGATGTTCCACGGCGTCAAACCAGGCCAGAGGGTGCAGAACTGCAGATGCAGCTTTGGGGCAGCCGTCAGGAGTTCCAGAAGACTGTGGGATTCATCATGGCGACAAGATTGAAGATCTGACACTGCCACTTAAAATGGACCGCAGGAGACGACGAAGAAGGAATCGCCAGTGACATGCTGCTGCCCTGTGGGATGAAGAGCAGAAGAGTCCTCAGCAAAGTCTTCAGTGCTGTCTGGAAGACGAGCTCAGTACCTCAGGGTTGGGAGGAAGTGGACGTGATTCTCATCCACAGGAAAGGCGAGAACAGGAGTGAAGAGCAGACAGCTGCAGACCGTCAGCCTGACAAGCTGTCTGTGCAGACCAGTGGAGGGACTGGTGAACCCTGGGCTGTCTAGCGCCTTGGCTTGGGGTGTGCATGAGCGTACGCGCGCTTCAGGGAATAGCCGGTCTCCAGTTGGTTGTCGTTCCTTGGTTGATTGGTCTGTTGGGTGGTTTTTGTTTGTTGGTTGGATCGTGTGTGTGTGTGTGTGTGTGTGTGTGTGTGTGTGTGTGTGTGTGTGTGTGTGTGTGTGTGAGAGAGAGAGAGAGAGAGAGAGAGAGAGAGCGCGTGTGCACGTGCGTGCGTGCTAGCGTTTGTGTACAGTCGTAGCATGTGTGTAAGAGTGTGTCTATGGTGTGTGTGTGTGTGTGTGTGTGTGTGTGTGTGTGTGTGTGTGTGTGTGTGTGTGTGTGTGACCGCCTTGTCTACATCTACCAGGGGCACGGCCTAAACAACGGTTGCCGACCCAGTACCAGCCCCAGCCCTTCCTGTGAGCCCCCGTCTGCTGTCCAACCCCGGTCCAGCAGAACCCCCCACCCGTGGCACTACCGTCATGACGTCATCACTACGTCATCACAAGGCACAGTGCCGACCGGGGGCCAGCCCCAGCCCCGTCTTGTGGGACCCCCGTCGTCAGCCCGACCCCAGCCCCATACCACCTTCTGCCACCCGGGACTCTACCCACAGAACGTCATCACTACGTCATCACAAGCCCTGGAGATGACGTCATCGAGGAACTGTCCCGTCGTGAGTTGGTTGACGTTTTTTGGTTGGTTGGATAGGTTTTGATTGTGTGTGTTTGCTCGCCCGTCTGTCTGACTGTATGTTTATAGTTAGTACTATGTTTCAATACCTCTTCCATTTCTTCAAACGTTTGGCGATGCTTTGAGTAGACATATAAAAAGACTTTAAAATTACATAATTGCTTTGTGTTTGTGCGACAAGAGGAGAGAACTGAAGAAAGAAGAAAAAAATGAAGCAGATGGAGTAAAACGAGCAATTAGTAGGCAGATAAAGGAAGATATGAATAAAGCAAAGGTGACATGGATAGAGGAGCAGTGCCAAGACATTGAGGACAACCTGCAGATGAACATCGGTAGGAAAACAAAACAACTTGTAACACCTGGCAGCCTCCAAGCAAGGACGAGTTTCCACCGTACAGGACAAGTCAGGGAAATGCCTCACAGAAGACCAGGCCATTCTCAACCGTTGGACACAATACTGCTGCGAATGATACAACTTCATCACTGACACAACAGGAGACCTTCAAGTCCTGAATGTCCCTCAGTAACAGACAGTGACAACTTCTCCGTACTGCGTGAAGTAGAGGCAGCATTTAAGCCTTGAAAGTGGGAAAACCAGCGGGGGTGAACAACATACTAACAGTGAAGGAAGGAGGAGACGCCATGATCAGTGTCCTCACGGTCATTTGTCACAAGATCTGACAAACTGGTGAGTGGCCAACACCATGGACCCAATCCCTGACCATCACTCTCAGCAAGAAAGGCGATTTACAACTTTGCCGAAATTACCGCACCATCAGACTGATCAGTCACCCGAGCAAGGTGATGCTGAAGCTACTTTTGAACAGACTGTAGCCGCAAGCAGAGATCATTGCTGAAGAACAGTCAGGGTTTAATGGAGATCACAGTACCACCGAACAGACTGTGTAGCATCAACGCCAGCCTGATCAGGACCATACAGACTGCAACATCAACGCCAGCCTGATCAGGACCATACAGACTACAACATCCACGCCAACCTGATCAGGACCATACAGACTGCAACATCAACGCCAACCTGATCAGGACCATACAGACTGCAACATCAACGCCAACCTGATCAGGACCATACAGACTGCAACATCCACGCCAACCTGATCAGGACCATACAGACTGCAACATCCACGCCAACCTGATCAGGACCATACAGACTGCAACATCAACGCCAACCTGATCAGGACCATACAGACTGCAACATCCACGCCAACCTGATCAGGACCATACAGACTGCAACATCAACGCCAACCTGATCAGGACCATACAGACTGCAACATCCACGCCAACCTGATCAGGACCATACAGACTGCAACATCAACGCCAACCTGATCAGGACCATACAGACTGCAACATCCACGCCAACCTGATTAGGACCATACAGACTGTGCAACATCAACGCCAACCTGATCAGGACCATACAGACTGTGCAACATCAACGCCAACCTGATCAGGACTATACAGACTGCAACATTAACGCCAACCTGATCAGGACCATACATACTGCAACATCCACGCCAACCTGATCAGGACCATACAGACTGCAACATCCACGCCAACCTGATCAGGACCATACAGACTGCAACATCCACGCCAACCTGATCAGGACCATACAGACTGCAACATCCACGCCAACCTGATCAGGACCATACAGACTGCAACATCCACGCCAACCTGATCAGGACCATACAGACTGCAACATCAACGCCAACCTGATCAGGACCATACAGACTGTGCAACATCAACGCCAACCTGATCAGGACCATACAGACTGTGCAACATCAACGCCAACCTGATCAGGACCATACAGACTGTGCAACATCAACGCCAACCTGATCAGGACCATACTGTGCAACATCAACGCCAACCTGATCAGGACCATACAGACTGTGCAACATCAACGCCAGCCTGATCAGGACCATACAGACTGCAACATCAACGCCCACCTGATCAGGACCATACTGTGCAACATCAACGCCAACCTGATCAGGACCATACAGACTGCAACATCCACGCCCACCTGATCAGGACCATACAATGCCTTTACGATAACGCCACCAACACAGTCTTCCTCGGTGGCACCATAGGAGACTGGTTCAAGACAACTATTGGAGTGAGGCAAGGCTGTTTACTCTCGCTCATTCTTTTCAACGTTTACCTGAAAAGAATTATGGCTGACGCACTGGAGGGACATCAAGACTCAATAAGCATCAGGGACAGGATTGTAACAAACCTACACTTTGCTGATGACATAGACGGGCTAGCAGAAGAGCAGGAACTAGCCAACTCAGCTGAGTGCCTTGACATAGGTTCTGCTGCGCCGAGAAGACAGAACTTTTTGACCAACAACGCCAACGGTATCAGCGCTAACATCGCTATCTAGGGAGAAAAACTAGAGAGAGTTCAGGACTTAAAGCGCTTTGGGGCAATTGTTTTTAGATGAGGGATCAAAACCTGAAGTGCTCTCCAAGTTGCGCAAATGACAGCAGCGATAGCCAGACTAAGACCCATCTGGAATGACAAACATCACAATCAGTTCCAAGATCAGGCTGATCCCCATCCTGGTCATTGCCATATTTCTCTATGCCTGAGTGACGTGGACTCCGACAGCTGAACTTGAGAGAAGGATTCAGGCATTAGAGATAAAATGCTATCGCAAGGACCTTGGCATCTCATACAAAGACCACATTTACCAACATGGAGGTCCAGACCAGAGTAAGGCAAGCCACTGGACAATACGAAGACCCGTTGTCCACAGTGAAAAGAAGGAAAATGAGATAGTATGGTCATGTATCAAGAACAACAGGACTTGCCAAAACCATTCTACAAGGAACAGTGCCAGGAGACAGAAGGAGAGGAAGACAGAGAAAGAGATGGGAGGACAACATCAGTGCATGGACTGGCCTCACACTCGGCAACTGCCCTAGAGTGTCTGAGAACTGAGAGAGTTGAGAAAGGTGGTTGCGAAATCTTCTGTGGCGCCCCAACGGTCTTCAAGACTCAGTGATAGGTGGTGTGCGTGTGTGCGTGTGTGTGTGTGTGTGTGTGTGTGTGTGTGTGTGTGTGTGTGTGTGTGTGTGTGTGTGTGTGTGTGTGTGTGTGTGTGTGTGTGTGTGTGTGTGTGTGTGTGTGTGTGTGTGTGTGTGTGTGTGTGTGTGTGTTGTTGTTGTTGTTGTTGTTGTGTTGTTGTTGTTGTTGTCTACCAAACTGATGTTGTGCAGCTATATCAATGATCGACGGAGATACATTCACATAGGATCCAAATAAACTCTTGTGGTATACAGATCTACAGATGTAATAAACACCGGGCTGATAAACAGATCATGAACAGATAAATCAATATTCTAGCATGCAGATAAACAGAGGTAGGGTGCAGATAAACTAATAGAGAGTGAAAGTAAACCAAACATAGGGTGCAGGCAAACTATACATCGTGCAGGCAAACTGCTTAGCTGTGCAGGTACACTGGTACAGTGTGCTGGTAAGCTGATGTGTAATGAAGATGAACCTTTTGTTGTGCGGGTAAACCAATATATTCAGGGTTGTACAGGTAAACTAATATTCTGTACAGCTAAACTGATATACTGTACAGGTGAACCGACATACTGTACAGGTAAACTGATGTACTGTACAGGTAAACTAATATACTGTACAGGTAAACTGATGCACTGTAAGGTATATTAATGTACTGTACAGGTAAACTGATATACTGTACAAGTGAACTGACATACTGTACATGTTACACTGTACAGGTAAACTGATGTACTGTAATAATATATTGGACAGGTAAACTGATACACTGTACAAGTAAACTAATATACTGTAGAGGTAAACTAATATACTGTACAGGTAAACTAATACACTGTACAGGTAAACTGATGGACTGTACAAGTGAACAGATATACTAAACAGGTAAACTGATGTACTGTACAGGTAAACTGATACACTGTACACGTAAATTGATATACTGTACAGGTAAAACTGATATACTGTACAGATAAACTGATACACTGTACAGGTAAACTGATGGAATGTACAAGTAAACTGATATACTGAAAAGGTAAAATGATGTACTGTACAGGTAAACTGATACACTGTACACGTAAATTGGTATACTGTACAGGTAAATTGATAGACTGTACAGGTAAACTGATATACTGTACAGGTAAACTAATGTACTGCACAGGTTAACTAATGTACTGCACATGTTAACTAATGCACTGCGCAGTTAAAATGATATACGGTGCAGGTAAACCGGATATATCACACGGGTAAAGCAACATACCGTGCGGTTTAACCGACCTGTCTTGCAGGTACAGTAGTATGATGGGACACACTGACGCACGGCACAAAGCAGTACACCACGCAGTTAAACCTGTATGTTGTTTTGTCCGTCGAGACGACGAAGACCATCTAGTCCTCCTGGGATCGGGGGTGAGTGCGTAGATGGCTGGTCAGGCCGATCTGCGCCCGGAAAGACCTATCACAGTATGGACAGGGGATGGTGGCGGCAGTTGGAGATCCGTTGGCGCTGGTTTTCCTAATCATCCTGTATACTGCGCAGGTAAACTGACGTAATGTGTAAGGGAACTGCGATCTCTTGCAAGTAAAATGATAACACTGGTACACCGTGCCGGTAAACTGATTCACCATAAACTGATGCAGTGTACAAGGAAACTGATAGACGGTACGGGTAAACCGACATACGCGTCCACCATGCAAGCAAACTGGTGTTTGTACTGTGTAGGTGATTCAACCACGTGTCGGCGCCACGGGGATCGGGCTAGCGGACACGAGCAGTCCTCCCAATGAGGGTGTGATCATCTTCACCACCATTGCCGCGTTCGTCAGCATTTTCTGCTGTCTGTGCACCGGCGTGGCCGCCTTTGTTGTCGCCATTCAGGTGGGTTGTGGAGAGACTGTCAGTTATCTCTGAATCTGTGTATTGATTTGCTTGTGTGTGTGTGTGTGTGTGTGTGTGTGTGTGTGTGTGTGTGTGTGAGACTGTCTAAAACATGCAATCCATGTGATATGCACGCATGTGCGCGCGAACACGGAAGCGCACGTGACAGTGTGATATGTGTGTATATGAATGTCTGCATATAGTTAGGTTAATCTATTTAGTAAGAGAGAGTGTATGCGTGATAGGGAGGGGGGGGGGGGTGTTAGGGGGTTGTTGCACGCGCTTGTGTGCACACGCTGAAGAATGTGTGTTCAATATGATTTAGAAAGAGAGGGGGTCAGTTACTGCCAAGGACACTGACAAACAAAGCACAGGACAAGACACCAGTTGTTTGTTTGTCAATGTCCTTGGCGGTAACTAACCCCCTCTCTTTCTAAATTTTACTTCGTTCTCCGCCATCAGTCACTTCATTTTAAAACTCTAGTCTTGCTAAAGCCTGGGGGTACAGACATGGAAACGTATGTCCGGTAAGTCCAGTAATACACTGTTCCTGTGCAGAAGATGGGTATTCAACAAAGTTGCCTTTTTGCATGGCTGCAGAAGAAGGAACGTTTCAAGGCTTCACTTCATCCAACATGCTTAACGACACGAGGTGAAGATGAATCCTTTTGAACTTTCAAGTCCTCATATGGTATGCAAACATGAGACGGGAGGGCGGTGTCAAGTCCTCACCCCAAATAAGACACAGCAGTGCGTGCACAACCAGTGTACCTACACAGCCATCCCTCAGGTTGACGTTCCATTGCAGCCAGTTAACCTACACAGCCATCCCTCAGGTTGGCGTTGTTCTGTCAACAGACGGTCCATTGCAGCCAGTTAACCTACACAGCCATCCCTCAGGTTGGCGTTGTTCTGTCAACAGACGGTCCATTGCAGCCAGTTAACCTACACAGCCATCCCTCAGGTTGGCGTTGTTCTGTCAACAGACGGTCCATTGCAGCCAGTTAACCTACACAGCCATCCCTCAGGTTGGCGTTGTTCTGTCAACAGACGGTCGTTTCTTTGCAGGCGAAGTCCAATAAGAGCGCGGGGCAGCACCAGGAAGCTCGGCAGAAACTGTGGTGTTCCTTCGCCCTCATCGTCGCCTCCCTCTTCATCATCACCCCCGTCATCTTCTTGTACTGCCTGCCTAGCCTGTCTGCCATTAACCTGTCTTTCATCCCTTCGCACTACGACTACGACGTCTAAATGTGGTCAGCCAGAGGTAGGCTGCAGTCCAGTCCGGGGTGGGGATGGGGCGGGGTGGGTGGTACGAAGGTGTGTGTGTGTGTGTGTGTGTGTGTGTGTGTGTGTGTGTGTGTGAAGGGGGGGGGGGAGGGGGATAATTCCCAGCATCGCCTATTTCACGGCACCAACTATAAAGGTCAGTTAGAGAAGGGGGTGGGAGAGGGGGTTGGAGGAGGGGGTTGGGGGGAGTCTTGTGATAATTCCCAGCCTTGCCAGCGGCTGTGGCGAAGTGGTCAGCGTAGCGGACTCCCGGCCGCGAGATAATCGGTTCGATTCCCATCAGAGCCATGTGGGAGTTTTCTGTTCTGACTGGTTCCTATCCAGAGTTGAGTTTGCTGCGGACTCAGTTGGGAAGACTGGAACCACACAGTCGAGTTCCATCCAAAACTGGATGTGTTTTGAGAGTGTTGCTCAAATTTCCTGACCAATATCGCAGGTGTCTGTATCTCTCGGGCCTGGTTGATACCGGGATATATTATGAAAGTAAGCGTAGCCCGGTCGGCCCCGCCGCAGCCCCGGCACCGGCAATCCACAGGGAGCAGTCAATGTCAAGTCGTCAAGAGGCAACCCACCGAGGGGGACACTGCACTGCCGCCGAGTCACTTCAGTGGTGTTCAGTGGCGCCTGTTCTGATCTAACATACGCAGGACACCACCTACTAAGCCCCCTACTGACGACAATAATTGCTTAGTCGCGGAGCCGGCGCGAGTGAGCTCTCCCTCCGGAGGGCGCCACCACGTCCGTCCAACGACAGCCCCCATGGACTCGCCGATACCGGTGACCCCGACGGAACCAAACAAAGGCCACAGACGTGGAGAGGACATCGAAACTGAGGTCACCATGAGAGCAGGGCATGAAGGGCCACAGAATTTGAGACTTTTTTTTAATGCTGATCGATGAGAATGAGGATGATTATGATGATGCTACGGATTTCCATTTCGGTCTGAGACTACATGACAGGGCTGTACTCTACGCTTCCTTCATAATATATCCCGGCGTCAACCAGGCCCGAGAGATACAGACACCTGCAGTGTTGGTCAGGAAATTTGAGCAACACTCTCAGAAACGCATCCATTTAGTGGATGAAACTCGACTGTGTGGTCCCAGTCTTCCCAACTGAGTCCGCAGCAAACTCAACTCTGATTCCGACGGGGTCACCGGTAACGGCAAATTCATGGGGGCTGTCGCTAGGACGGACGTGGTGGCCGCCCTCCACAGGGAGAGCTCACTCACACAGGATCAGCTCCGTGACTAAGCATAATATTGTCATCAGTAGGGGTCTTAGCAGGTGGTGTCCTGCGTATGTTGAATCAGAACAGGCACCACTCAACACCGCCGGGGTACGCGGGTCAGAATGAACGGCGTGGGTGCAGTGCCACTGAGGTGATCCGCAAGAGGGGACTGCAAAGAAAAAAAAAGATTCTTAGCCTCGCCTTCTTTCGCTTGTGCCATGCCCTGTCGAGGGCCATGTAGAGGAAAGGTAATTGGAGAGGTGTCATTCCAGTTCTTCACTCCTTTCGCTCGTGCATGCAATAAAGAGGGTCGGCTGAAGGAGGAAGGGTTGATCGGGGGGGGGGGGGGGGGGGGGGGGGGCAGGGATCCAGGGGGTAGTTCCCAGTCTCACCTTCTTTGGCTAACAGCATGTCATGGAGAAAAGAGGAAATGTGGAGATGTTTCCAGAGTCTCACAGCACCATGACATCTAGAAAGGGGGGGGGGGGGGGGGGGGGGGGGGGGGGGGGGGGGGGGGCAAGGGCAAGGGCATCCTTCTGTGGTTCTCCTCCTGTCGCTAACGCTCCTTGCCAACCATCGGGTCAACTAGTAGAGGGTGTGTGTGTGTGTGTGTGTGTGTGTGTGTACGCCATGTATCAGTGATTTTGTATATAGAGATGAGCGTCTCTTGCCGTGAGGTGATCTCGTGTGTAGAGATGAGCATCTGCCCCCTGGACGGTCTTGTATATAGAGATGAGCATCACCTGCCCCTGAGGTGATCTCTTTTATAGAAATGAGCATCTGCCCCTGAGGTGAGAGGAGGGGGCAAGTGGAGGCGACTATTTGCACGCCATCTGGAGGTTCAGCTAGAGGAGAGGGAGCGGGTGGAGGGGTTAATTCCCGGCCTTTTCTCCTTTCACTCACACTACGCACGTCACCTCAGACGTCAGCCAAAGAGGTGTGTGTGTGTGTGTGTGTGTGTGTGTGTGTGTGTGTGTGTGTGTGTTACAGATAATTTCCAGCCTCCCACTCCCTTTATTTTTGCTTACACCCCCAGCACAGAGGGTAAGCTAGAGGGGAAGGAAGGGAAAAGGGGGGGGGGGGGATCAGAGGAACGGTTCCCAGCCCCTCCTCCTTTGGCTTACACGACGTCAGCACAGGGTCAGCCAGGATAGGGGGTGGGGGGTGAGGGGTGGAGTCCTGAGGGATGAGTACCAGCCTCCCTTTGTTCCACTGAACACCGTGCCGTATGGATGTAGGAGGAGTCCACAGGATAGTTCCCAGGCTGTCCTCCTTTGGCTCACACCTGGCCAACTTTAGGGTCAGAGTGAGGAGAGGGGGTGGGGGTGGGGGTGTAGGGGCCGGGGAGGGAACAGTTTTCACCCCCTCCATCTTTTGGCTCGCATCACGCCACTATGACAAAGATCTTGTAGACAGAGGTGAGCATCTCTGCTTTGGAGGCTGCTGGGATAGTCTGGAAGAGTTAGCTTTCTTGATTGCACCTCTTTCCAGTATACTGGATTTGGTGCATTCTTAAGTGTGGCGCATTGCCCTGCATTGATAGAGGAATGAATGTTTGTATGAACAGAGAGAGAGAGAGAGAGAGAGAGCATGCTATATCTTTATATCTGTCTATCTATCTATATTGTCTATCTTACATATGAATGCAATGAGTGTTCACAGCCAACGTTCAATCATGGATGAAACATGCGTAAGTTCCAACAGCTCAGAACATGATATACATCTGTGATTCTGTGGGAGGGCGCGCAGGGGAGGGAGTGGGGTGGGGGCAGGTACGGATAGAGAGAATACAAAGATAGCAGGGTAATTATGTGAGGGAAGTTGTGGAGGGGGGGGGGGGGGGCAAGTAGAAAGAATGAAGAGACATTTTGAGTTTTAACACAGATAGCAATTGGATTAACAAAGGTTGGATAAACTAATGGGCAAGCAAGCTGACAGACCCACTGACTGGTAGCAAGATGAGTGGAGAGATTAACAGAACACTGAGGAAATAGGTGAGGAAGAGTAGGAAAAGCCCACGTACAGAAGTTAACAGAGAACACAGAATAAATAGGTGAGGAAGAGTAGGAAAAGCCCACGTACAGAGGTTACCAGAACACAGAATAAATAGGTGAGGAAGAGTAGGAACAGCCCACGTAGAGAGATTAATAGAACACAGAAGAAATAGTCGAGGAAGCGTAGGAACAGCCCACATAGATTAATAGAATACAGAAGAAGATAGTTGAGGAAGACTAGAAACAGCCCACGTAGATTAATTATAGAGAGATTAGTAGAACACAGAAGAAATAGGTAAGGAAGAGATTGAAGAGCCCACATAGAGAGATTAATAGAACACAGAAGAAGTAGGTGAGGAAGAGTAGGAACAGCTCACATAGAGAGGTTAATAGAACACAGAAGAAATAGTTGAGGAAGACTAGGAAAAGCCCACGTAGAGAGGTTAATAGAAACACAGAAGACTAGGTGAGGAAAAGTAGGAACAGCCCATGTAGAGAGATTAACAGAACACAGAAGAAATAGCTGAGGAAGCATATAACAGCCCACATAGAGAGATTAATAGAACACACAGAAGAAATAGGTGAGGAAAAGTAGGAACAGCCCACATAGAGAGGTTAATAGGACACAGAAGAAAAAAGCTGAGGAAGAGAAGGAACAGCCCACGTAGAGAGGTTAATAGAACACAGAAGAAATAGGTGAGGAAGAGTAGGAACAATCCTCATAGAGAGATTAATAGAACACAGGAGAAATAGGTGAGGAAGAGTAGGAACAATCCTCATAGAGAGATTAATAGAACACAGGAGAAATAGGTGAGGAAGAGTAGGAAAAGCCCATGTAGAGAGATTAACAACACAGAAGAAATAGGTAAGGAAGTGTACAAAGAGCCCATATAGAGAGATTAGTAGAACACAGAAGAGAAATAGGTAAGGAAGAGATTGAAGAGCCCACATAGAGAGATTAATAGAACACAGAAGAAAATAGGTGAGGAAGAGTAGGAAAAGTCCACATAGGGAGACTAGTAGAACACAGAAGAAATAGGTGAGGAAGAGTTGGAAAAAGCCTGTAATTTGGGAAGTTGTGCAGGCAACTCCATTGTGTCCGTGCATCTGGTGATGTGCAGTGCTTGGGGAACTTTCTGAATCGGTCACTCTTGCAGTCTCTCAAAAACCGAGTTCAAAATAAACTTTTATTGTCCCATGGCAAGGGTATCCAGTCAACAGATACTGAATAGACATCTTGAACAAAAACAGACCTGCAGCAGGCCTGCGCTTATTACTGTGTTGGGTATCAGAGGCAGATATCATCCATTTAAGAAAAACAAGAAAATTAGTATTACTGTTGTCTGACTTTGGAGGAAATAGAAACAAATGGTTACTACAGGTTCAAAGTATGTTCCAAAGAGAGGGAACACGCTAAAGCACCCACACACAATAATCAACATTCATACCTGCAAATACACACATGCATATGAACTCCAATTGAAGCACAGTACATGATTTCCAATATACCCATGTGATTTGTTACCGGTGCAGAAACCTGTGTACCTGCACAGGAACCCGTGAAGAAATGCGTTCAGAAATCAACCTTTATTCTGCAGAAACTGAAAGCGGGGAAAAAAAAAAAATCCAACTCGTTTCTTGGAAGAAACTAACAATCTGTCCATACGACTTTGGATGCGTTGGTGTATGTGGCAGAATGTGAAGGGTGGAACGACAGGTAATAAATACTAACACCCTGTCAACAAGTGCACAAACCGAAAGCAGGGGAATGATTGGGAACCCAGCCAAAAAGACCCAGGGAATTGTACAGGTAGCACCATGGACCAGAGGAACATTTCCTTGACTCGACACTCTTTCTCTCTCTCCATGCCCACACACACGCACACACGGGATGCATACACAAACAGGTAGTTGCACTTCAGCAGGATCAGAGGGAGGTTTTGTTTCTGTAGTTCAATTTCTCATATGTACATACGAGTCAGCTCTCCAAATTTTGCAACTTGACAGCTGTTGGGCTGTTGCATTTATCAGTATTAAGGGGATTGGGAGAAAAAATTTAATTCTCCCTCACTTGCTTGTTCAAATACACATTACATACATACATGTATGTACCGGGGGAGGGAGGGGGGAGGGGGGATTCAATCTCTGTCACTTGCTTGTTCAAAGACACACACACACATATATTCTATGTACAATATTGTTGCCAAATATCCCAGTATGATTTAAGCAACCAAATCATAATTTATTGAGACCTCAAATCCTCATTCTCATACCTCCTCAGGACTAATCAAACAACTGTTCTTTACGACCAATTTCCATCATGATTTTAGTCTCGTACTTCCTCAGGACAGTCAAAAAGAAATACATGAGGAAACACTTTCCAAAAACAAACAGTCCATGACGGTCAAAAAAGAAATACACGAGGAAAACACTTTCCAAAAACAAACAGTCCATGACAGTCAGAAAGAAATACATGAGGGAACACTTTCCGGAAACAGTCTATGACAGTCAAAAAGAACTGCATGAGGAAACGCTTTCCAGAAACAAAACGGTCCATGACAGTCAAAAAGAATCTTCTTCAAATAACGCAGTCCATGATGGTTAGTCCATCCTATGAGTGGAAATAAACACCACGCACACACACACCGGGTCCATCCAGTACCTTTTTGCCACTGGGTATGAACTGTTCCTGCATTTCTTTCCCTTTTTTTTTTTCTTTTTTTTTTTTTTTGGGGGGGGGGCGGGGAGGATGGTCAACAGCTGTTTTTATTTTTTAATTCCAACATGAAGGTAGCTACATTCCATGGGACAAAGCAAAGGTGAGGCTACGACACCACCCAGCTAATGAAAGGATCAACACAGACACTTCCTCAGGCACCACCCAGCTAATGAAAGGATCAACACAGACACTTCCTCAGGCACCACCCAGCTAATGAAAGGATCAACACAGACACTTCCTCAGGCACCACCCAGCTAATGAAAGGATCAACACAGACACTTCCTCAGGCACCACCCAGCTAATGAAAGGATCAACACAGACACTTCCTCAGGCACCACCCAGCTAATGAAAGGATCAACACAGACACTTCCTCAGGCACCACCCAGCTAATGAAAGGACCAACACAGACACTTTCTCAGGCAGGACAAACCTGTGGACCAACTCTTTAAGTCCCCTGTGGACCAGCTCTTTAAGTCCCCTGTGGACCAACCCCAAGTCCTATGCGGGACCAACTTTTTGAGTCCCCAAGGGGACCAACTTTGTGTGTGTGTGGGGGGGGGGCATCAGCTGTTGGATCAATGGATCACCTAAGGTGGGATTCCCCCCACAATGCCGAAATCCACCTCTTCATTTTTTGGTGCTTCACACTATCTTCATCTGCAAAAAAACAAACAAACAAACAAAAACAAACACAAAAAAAACACACACACACACCAAAAAAACGGAGGGAAAAAAAAACAACAATTTCCACTACTAGCTTTTTTTTTTTCTTTTTTCCTCCTGACTCGCACTCACTATGCAATGTCTGTATGTTTTCCAACAGATGGACATTCACTTGCTGAAGTTAATGTTCTGTTGATTGATACATACCAACTCTTTTGAGTCCTCACAGGGAAGCAACTGTTCGAGTCCTGTAGGGGACCAACTCCTTTAGTCCTCCAGGGGAGAAGCTCTTTGACTCTTCACAGGGGACCAACTCTTTGAGGTTCTCACAGGGGACCAACTCCTCACAGGGGACCAACTCTTTGAGTCCTGCAGGGGAGCAACTCTTTGAATCCTGCAGGGGAGCAACTCTGCAGTTCTCACAGGGGACCAACTCTTTGAGTCCTCACAGGGGACCAACTCTTTGAATCCTCACAGGGGACCAACTCTTTGAAATTCTCACAGGGGAGCAACTCTTTGAGTCCTCACAGGGGAGCAACTCTGAGTCCTCACAGGGGACCCAACTCTTTTGAAATTCTCACAGGGGAGCAACTCTTTGAAATTCTCACAGGGGACCAACTCTTTGAAATTCTCACAGGGGACCAACTCTTTGAGTCCTCACAGGGACCAACTCTTTGAGTCCTCACAGGGACCAGCTCTTCGAGTCCTCACAGGGGAGCACTCTTTAAGTCCTCACAGGGGAGCAACTCTTTAAGTCCTCACAGGGGAGCAACTCTTTGAGTCCTCACAGGGAGCTATTCTTTGAGTCCTCACAGGGAGCTATTCTTTGAGTCCTCACAGGGAGCTATTCTTTGAGTCCTCACAGGGGACCAACTCTTTGAGTCCTCACAGGGGACCAACTCTTTGAGTCCTCACAGGGGACCAACTCTTTAAGTCCTCACAGGGGACCAACTCTTTGAAGTCCTCACAGGGGAGCAACTCTTTGAGTCCTCACAGGGGACCAACTCTTTGAGTCCTCACAGGGGGCCAACTCTTTGAGTCCTCACAGGGGACCAACTCTTTGAGTCCTCACAGGGGAGCAACTCTTTGAGTCCTCACACAGGGGAGCAACTCTTTGAGTCCTCACAGGGGAGCAACTCTTTGAGTCCTCACAGGGGACCAACTCTTTGAGTCCTCACAGGGGACCACCTCTTTCAGTCCTCACAGGGGACCAATTCTTTGAAGTCCTCACAGGGGACCAACTCTTTGAAGTCCTCGCAGGGGACCAATTCTTTGGGTCCTGCTGGGGACCAATTCTTTGAGTCTTGCTGGGGACAAACTCTATGAGTCCTCACAGGGGACCAACTGTTTGAGTCCTACAGGGGGACCAACTCTTTGAGTCCCCCAAGGGACCAACTCTTTAAACAGTGTTTAGTTAATCAGTCTTCTTAGTGATCAGTCTTCAGTCCATAGGCTGATCTTTGTGAGGCTTGTTCATTGGCAGATCTTAATATGTTACCACTTCCTCCTTCCCCGCTGAATTATACAATGGAAGAAAACCATTGAAAACGAAAAAAAAAAAAAAAAAAAAAAAAGTGCACATTGGGCTGCTAGTAACCCACTGGGAACAGTGTGCAGTGTTACCACACACCGTGCCCACATTACAAGCCAATGGGCATTGCAATGAACTGTGACCAGGAACTAAGGCAGAAAAAAAAGAGTAGACCATGGTAAAGCAAAAAAAAATAAAAAAGGCAAGTCAAATAGTAGCAGGAAGAACAGTTGAGCATGGTCATAAAGGAAATAAACGTAGAGAGTCAACCCAGCATGAGGGATGTGGCAGCTACAAGCACTGAACTTTGGGAAGCAGGGTACCATCCATACTGACAAGAACCCCCTGACATCCTCATGGGGATAGTGGGGGGGGGGGAGGGGAGGGGTGTTGATGGTACTTTTTCTAAATACACACATTTCATGTCAACTCCCCGGACAATAATGAAAAGAAGAAAGGAAACATAAGAAAGGAAATGAAAGAAAAGGAATTTACAACTTACGAAGCAAGGGGGGGGGGGTGTGTGTGTGTGGGGGGTTAATGGTTTCAAATAACTTGCAATGCATTATTAGCATGCAATTGGAACTTTTGATACAATTGCACAAAGGAAGTACACACCTGTAAATAGTGTACAGATCATTCATTCATCTCTCCAAGTATCCAAACAGAAAAGACACTCAATAACAGAGAGAAAAGTCCAACCTAAGGGACACAAATCATACAACCCAAAGGGGAACAACTGATGAGCAGGATCAGAGACCCTCTCGAGTATGCGGGCAGAAAGACATCTCTGAGGGACTGGAATGACCACACTGCCCCTCTGAGTAACAACAATCATTTCTATGAGAAACTGGAATAAACGTCAGCTGTTGAATATGAAAGTAATTAACAGTGCCTAAAGGGATAGCAGAATACTGCACTGATCAGCTTAAAAAAAAAAAAAAAACATAGGTGCTTCTGCTTTATTGGTTCTAGTCCAAACCAGTGATGAAAATGCATCTAAATACAAACAACAAATTAAAAAAAAAAAAAAAAAAGGTTTGGAGGGGGGTGGGGAGGGGTGTCTAAGTAGATCTTTTATTGCCATGTATGGTAAATCGACAAAATATTACAGAAAAAAAGTATACCCTATCCAGTGACTAAGTGCTTTTTCAGTGTAGTCAAACATACACACAGGGGGGAAAAAAAAAGTCTCGTCCTGAACATCAGATCATCAACTAAAAATATCTTGAAAAAGGAACAACCGACAAAATCAAACGATGACATGGTAACAAACTATGGACACCCTTATTGCAGATGAAAAGTGGTGTGTGCTGACTGAGTGAGGCCTTCCCCTGACTTCTTATTCCAGGGGGGAAAAATCTTTTAAAAGAACAAAAAAAAAAAAAGCCCACTTAAATGCCACAAAAAGAAAGCAAGTTAAAAAAAAAAAGCCATATGGATGTGTTGTATGGACCAAATGCTACAAAGAAACAGTCTGAAAGGAGGGGCAACTTTTTTTTTCCTTCTTAGATCACCATCCACTTGCCCACCCCACACTTCTCCCCACCCCAGGAAAAAAAATCTTCCAACAAGGCAGATCATGCACATAAGCCAAACCTGCATCTCTTCGACAACCTGAGGAAGCACACCATTTGTCCCAGCACAGGCAAATGTTTACATGTTCAATCATGCAGGTAGATTATTGGTGTACAACTGATCAATTGCACCTGTAGTGAGGCTGGCACCAGTCTTAGCTCAATGTGACGAGAGGGGCAGAGACATGTTGGACTGGAAATCTTGGAAAATACATTGACAGTTCATGAAAACATAAACCAGAATAAAGTATAACTTTACACTGAAGTAAGAATACAGCTGATAAATGAATAATTCAGGCAAATGAACAATACAGCTGATAAATGAATAATTCAGGCAAATGAACAATACAGCTGATAAATGAATAATTCAGGCAAATGAACAACAATACAGCTGATAAATGAATAATTCAGGCAAATGAACCATACTCCAGTGGGGGAAAAAAACTACTAGTAATGATGAGAGAACGTATATGAGACTATGGGTGTGGGGGTGTGGGTGGGTGTGTATGTGTGTGTGTGTGTGTGTGCTTGCAAACGTTAGACCAGCTCATCACATTACAAACCACTGATTGTCCTTTACAATGTACACTGGTTGCAGCACACTCACCAATTCTGGAAAATCAGTGCTACCTTCCTGAATCTTTTCCACTCGCTACCATGCAATTTTATGGCACAGAAAAAAACTGGGAGAAAATCTGTCGCCCTGCTTTATGATTTGTTGAGATCATTCCATCACATAACAATCCAAAACAAACAATTTAAGAAAGAAAACCAGTCAGCATGGTGGAAACAAAGTGATCAAGCCAATACTAAACAAAACAAGAAAAAGTTGTTTTTTAACAATGTGAGTAAGTTTCCCAAGGAAAGACATCGTAATTCAATGGAGGTTTCCCAGTCAGTGCCCCACAGTGTACAACTGAACCACAGTGGGCAGCTGACCCACAGTGGGCAGCTGACCCACAGTGCACAGCTGACACACAGTGTACAGCTGACCCACAGTACACAGCTGGCCCACAGTGTACAGCTGACCCACAGTTTACAACTGACCCCCAGTGTACAACTGACCTATAGTGGGCAGCTGACTCACAGTGTACAGCTGACCCATAATACACAGCTGACCCACAATACACAGCTGGCCCAGTGTACAGCTGACCCACAGTTTACAAACTGACCCACAGTGTACAACTGACACCCCCCCCCCAGTGTACAGCTGACCCACAGTGCACACAACTGACCCACAGTGTACAGCTGACCACAGTGCACAACTGACCCACAGTGTACAGCTGACCCACAGTACACAGCTGGCCCACAGTGCACAGCTGACCCACAGTACACAGCTGACTAGGTGGCTACAATCTGAGTATTGTATGGGATTAGAACATCACAATATTGTATTCCACTACACACTCGCCAATTGGCAGGCTGCCATTGAGTTGTGCACAGTCCATCATACGCAGCTTTCACCACTGCAGTGATCCCTTGGCAATGAACAGAAGCAAAACCAAACTATCACCATACACTGCTTTTCAACATTTACCTGTACACAACCTCTGGAAAAGGAAAGTATTTACACAGATACGGAAATGCCCAATGCTTTCTTGTCTTTGCACAGTCCACAAAAAGCATGAAGACAGAAAGCAGGGAAAGCCTGAATATTTTCTTTTTTACCTTTGCACAACATGATAAACAAAGCAATAAATAGAAGTTCAAGCAAACGTGAGACATTATCTTATACCGCCCTTGATGACCAAACATGAACAACACAGATACAACCTAAGGTTTTCTCTGTACCTAACACAACCCCTCATGATCAATGAACATAAACAACAAACATGGATCTTGGCAACGTTTTAGTACTAACCTTATGCAATCCTTGTGTGACCAAAAGCAATGAACGGACACAAAGACTCGAACGGATGCATACCAAGATTCCATATGCACCTCTGTACACCCATGATGGAGAAACGACCTAACACATATATGTGAAGGTGGTCTGAACAGAAGCAAAGAACATCTTTGCACCTCCTACAATGAACCAAAGCACAATAGATCACGTAAGCATGTCGATTCTTGTTGATCAAAATAACTGTAAATTAACACATCTACTGTATTCGCCTACAAACACATGAGATGAACACCTCTGTACCTCCTATAGTGAACCAAAGCACAACAGATCATGAAAGCATGTGCTATGATGTAGAAATTCTTGTTGAACTAAAAAACTGTAAAATGAACACTGCTGTATTCACCTACACACACATGAGCACTACCTAAGCTAGCCACGGATCAAGAGAGGAGGCATGATCAATGCCTCGCTTCCCCTACCCTCTGTTCACCTCTGTCAGTACAAGCACCTGACCTCACTTCACCTCTCCGAGTCCTGCATTCCCAGGCACCTCTCACTACGGGCAGCAAGAGAATGGTTCACTGGGCTGCCATCTGGTTTCATGTTGCCTTTTTTGACGGTTTCAGTGTTGTAGCAGCCCAGACTGACCACGCTGGGCCGTTTCAAGGCTGCCACCACACCAACGCACCCTGTAGACATCATCATCACATGACAGCTAGACTGGTCACATGACAGCTACACTGGTGACATCCTTTCACTCTCACCAGCTTGCTCCCTAGTCATTAGGCCTCAAACATTTTTTTTTTTTTCCACCGTTACTGTTTCAGCAACCACAAATAGTTTCTGTGGTCAGATTCTGTCGATGTTTTTGAAAAATACGAAAAAAAAAATCAAAATCTAAAGATACTTGCCAACATTTTCATATCTATAACTTATTTTCATGCATACTTTTTATTTGTCCTTAAAAAAAGCCTGTTCTAAGTATACTCCTTGGTACCAAAATGTCCGAACTGGCAGTTACAGCTGGTGAAGCTAGGCTGTGCTGAGAGTGGCAGCCATCCCACTGGATTTATTAAGCCCACTTTACAATATGGACATGTATATGCCACACACACACACATAAAATAAATTAAAAAAAAAAAAAAGGCCAGAGGGGAAACGGACAGTGCAGAACACATAGCCGGTACCCATTTCTGAATAATGTCCGAGCTCTCCGTGACCTGGTTGACTGCAACATCACATTTCATCTGGCACCGAACATGACAAACGAAAAAGGTGTCGACACTTTCTAGAACAAAATAAAGACAAGTGATGTTGGAGAGAGCGACAGAAAACGATTAATCAAAAGCACAAAACAGCAGAGAATGTTTAAACAGGGGGGAGGGGGGGGGGGTACAATTTGTACCAAAAGAACTCCCAACAAGCCCAGTAGCAGCAAAGAATTCTGGAGATGAAACTGCGCAGTGTGAGTGCCATTTGTGGTAAAGCACTTGGGTTGTTTGAACCGGCAAATGAAACGCAACCTCTGCTTGGGTCACATGGAGCAGCCTACGGCACAAGTGTCACTACACTTGCTACCCTGTCCCACCTTGGCAGCCAAGTTTCCTAGCAGTTATTTAGTAGCAAAAAAAAGATAAGGAAAAAAGTAGAGAAGAGTAGACAAGAAAAGTTAAAGATCAGGAAAAGCAGAAAAAAGGGTGGCAAAGCTGGGAAAGAGAGGCAAGAAAGGAAGATGCAGAAGTAGAAAAAGGGGGAAAAAATTGTAGGAAAACGTTTGGCAACACTGGGCAGAAGAGACAGTAGTAACAAAAGGTTGACAAAAAGTAAGAAAATGGAGACAAATGTAGGAAAAATCTGACAGGAGTAGGAACAGTTGGTAGGAAATGGGAGACGAAAATAGGAGAAGGGAGACAAATGTAGGAAAAAT
>JADBJO010020119.1:22500-25000 GCA_016801955.1 Conus betulinus | reverse complement strand
TCAGCTTTGTAGATTCACTTGCTTTATCAGTCAAACTTCCTACAGGGATGAGCATAGAGGCTCTGTCAGTTTTGCAGATTCATTTGGCTTCACCATACAAACGCTGCTGAAGAGGCTTGGGAGAAAGCTTTAATACCTCCATTCGCCTTTGTCTTGGGTTAGGAGTGTCAATGACTACATGCATTCCTTTAGTACAGGATCCTGCAGTAGAGAAGAAGCAGTACTAAAGTGTAATTTAAGTATAGCATGAAGACTAATGGCCCTCCTGAAAAACAGACCTTTTCTTTTGGTTGGAACAAGGGTGGGAACGTCCCCCCACGGGCGAAGAGTGGATACCGACCTACGTGCAGCGGCTCGGCGACTTCTGTCCCACACGTTTCCCGACTCTGCCTTACGCGGCACAGGACCTCGGCGCGAAGATGTCTGTCCAGTAGCCCTGAAGACCCCGTTTACCATGAACGAAGAAAATCACAATCTACGAACGAACAACTTCACCCAGGCTTCTGCCTGAGGAGACAGACTGCCCTGGGTACCTCCTATCCGCATACACCGACAACAACCAGCATACAAGTCTGCCAGATACAGACTCTACGCGGTGCAGCTTGCTGCAGCTACCAACTTGTCCCTAAGGACATTAGACTCAATCTCCCACCCTCCTTAATGACTGTAACTTGAACATCAGACTTTTTACGATCCAACACCACACAGTAAGGGTTGCCTCAAATGAACTCTGCAGAGTACTTCAAACACAAATGGCTCTCCTAAACTGAATGTAATCTCAAATCAAAACCACTTACAGCATGTCATAAAAAGGAATTTATGGCTCTCCTAAAGCGATTAACTTGAAGTGGACCCTATTTTCAGCAACCACAACGAAAGCAAATGGCTCATCTAACTCTTACCTACACTTAATCTTTTCTACTGAATAACACTGCCGAAAATGATTGGAACTTCGAAACTGACCGTGAAATAAGAGAACCATACTTACTGTAACACGCCACGGAAATTAATGCCTCCTCCATAATCCCCACCCCTCCTCTTCCCCTGACTAACCCTGAAACATTAATATAAAGAGACAGGTAAACGGACAGCGAGACAAACGGACAGACTGACAGACAGACAAATATATATATTTATATATATATATATGTGTGTGTGTGTGTGTGTGTGTGTGTGTGTGTGTGTGTGTGTGTGTGTTAGAGAGAGAGAGAGAGAGAGAGAGAGAGAGAGAGAGAGAGAGAGAGAGAGAGAGAGAGAGAGAGAGAGAGAGAGAGAGAGAGACTGATAGGAAGCTAGCTAGCCAGATGGATAGATAGATGAAATAGATAGATAGATAGATACGTGGTTTGGCTTCGCAGATGAAGATATGAAAAGGGTGATCAACGTTCGTGGCTGAAAAGGCCAGTGGATCTGTCCGTCTGTCTGTCTGTCTGTCTGCCTGCCTGCCTGCCTGTCTGTCTGTTTGTCTATCTCTGTTTCTCTCTGTCTGTCTCTCTCTGTCTCTGTCTCTCTGTCTACCTATCTTCCTATCTATCTATTAATGAACTAAATCTTATTCATGGCAAAATACCACCACGTTCATGACTTTCCTAAATGCCTGTTGTCTGCACCAAATGCCATGAAATGATTGCACTCTGACGCGGACGCCATAGGAAGCTCTGTGCAGCAGAAATAAATGAATCAAAATGGTGGAAGACAGGGGAATTAACTGCCGTCTAGCACGCGATAGGTTTTGTATAGCAAGGTATAATTAGTGCGTAGAACGCATACCATCAGTGGAGGTTACTGTATATGGCGCATGGCACGTGGGCAGAACGTACTCACTGAACCGTAAAAGGAGGAATGGTTCGTTTCCCCAGATGTCATCCTTGGATTGGGGTTCTGAAGAGAACGTGACTATACGTCACTGGAAAAGGTGGGCTGGAGCCTGAACTCCAGTCTGTTGTCCTGTGCCATTGGTCGGGGTGGAAAGATTTTGAAATAGGCAGTGTAAAAGACAACAAAAAACTTTCAAATCTTGAAATATAGATCCTGGGAAATTTAGAAGATAATTAACGCCATTAATATTGCAGTCAGTTCCGCGGTAAAAACTGATTTAATTTTCCCCGGTGAAAAACATTTCTCTACTTTTAAACCAGGTATAAAAAGCAGGGCCCCCGCATTTTTCTGAATGAACGACCCGTCTGTGTGTACTTTTAATGATTTGGACACTTCTCTTCAATATGAAATGTAACATTGCTTGCACTTAGCTTTGATCGCTTCAGATTTCGTTATTTTGTCCGTCTTTGTTTCACCTGAGGAAGACCTAAGAGGTCGAAACGCGTTTGTGTGTTGTCTTGTGACTCGTTTGTCCATGTTTCTCTGGGTGGTTCGCTGACATTTATTTAAGATTTGTTTAGATTTTCCGCCTGCAGTCGTTTCACTTTGCAACTAGATCTATTTTAGTCAACAGTAATGCCCGTGGCTTGCCTAAGCTCAGAAGTATACGTTGCTAAAGTAA
>JADBJO010020119.1:5000-17500 GCA_016801955.1 Conus betulinus | reverse complement strand
ACTGATGTTGTCCTCCCGTCTCTTTCTCTGTCTTCTTCTCCCTCTGCCTGCCTCCTGGCACTGTTGTTCCTCGTAGAATGCTTTTTGGCAAGTCATGCAGATCTTGATACATGACCATACCATCTGTTTTCTTTCTTTTCACTTTTTCAAAATGTTTCACAACTTGTTTTCACTACAGGTCCATGTGTGATCGAATGGCGTGCCTCACACTGGTGTGGACCACCAAGTTGGTAATATAGTCTTTTTTTATGAGATGCAAATGATCTTACAAAAGCATCTCATCTCCAGTGCCTGAATCCTTCTCCCTAGTTCAGCTGTCAGAGTCCATGTCTCATAGGCGTAGAGATATTATGGCAATGACCAGAGAGCACTGCATCAGTCTGATCTTGGAACTGATTGTGGAGTTTCAGTCATTCCATGCAAACGACAGCAGCGCTAGTCAGACTAAGACCCATCTAGCATGACATAACTATTTACAGCACACCAAAAAAGGAAGTTCATTTCTCTCCTAAAACGACTGACTTGAAATGGACCCCATTTTACAGCAAAACACCTTATAAACATAGGTCGTTCTAACTGTAGGCAATGATGGTTCTTAGGTACTGCGAAACACTCTGAAAACGATTGAAACTGTAAAATAAGTGAATCATATTTCAAGCAGCTCCGCACAAATACTGATACTTCCCCCACCGCACCCTTCCCTGATTGCAATCTGACACAGACTGTACATAGAACAATCCACCACAAACCTGCCCCTCCCCCCCTCCCATTTAATATCTATCTATCTATCTATCTATCTATCTATCTATCTATCTATCTGCCTATGTCTGTTTGCCTCTGTGTGTGTGTGTGTGTGTGTGAGAGAGAGAGAGAGAGAGAGAGAGAGAGAGAGAGAGAGAGAGAGAGAGAGAGAGAGAGAGAAAGGGCTGAAGAGTGGGGAGGAGAGAATGCTCCTTTGCTGTTCTGGGTTTGCATCTTGTAAAACAGAGTGTGTTTAGACACTAAACAAGATGCAAAGCATATAAACGTACTCCCAGTTTATCCTGAATACGTGTGATATATTCTATAAGAGGGACAAGATACAAAGCATATAAACGTACTCTCAGTTTATCCTGAATACGTGTGAGATATTCCATAAATAGGAAAAACCGTCTTGGGCTGATGTAGCCGTTTGTAATGGCTATTCCCACCCACGTGCTTTCTGAGATGTTCTATAAAAAAAGAAAAACTGTTAGGAGACATTATAGCATTTAGTAACGGCTATAACGGTAAACTAGAACATCAGGCATTATTCATGACCCATAATGAACATACCTACAAATCTTCACAAAGAGTGGCCAAGTACTTTCTGAGTTATTCCATGAAAAGAAGAAAAACCGTTAGGAGCCCGTTATAACCGTTAGTAACGGCTATAACGGTAAACTAAAAAAAAAATCCGGCATTATTTATTACCGACAATGAACATACCTACACATTTTCAGAAAGATCGGCCAAGTACTTTCTGAGATATTCCATAAAGAAGAAAAAACCGTTACAGGCCGGTACAGCCGTTAGTAACGGCTATAACGAGGTAAACTAAAACATCGGGCATCATCCGTGACCCATAATGAACGTACCTGCTCATTTTTACAAAGATCGGCCAAGTACTTTCTGAGATATTCCATAAAGAAGAAAGACCGTTACAGACCGATACAGCCGTTAGTAACGGCTATAGCGATAAAGTAAAACATCGGGCATCATTCGTGGCCCATAATGAACATACCTACAAATTTTCAGAAAGATCGGCCCAGTAGTTTGTCTGGAGCGAGTGGAACACATTTTTACCACGGACACACAGACACACGGACATACAGACAGCATTTCTTCGCTCCCATTCTAAAGTACTCCCTGTTCTATAAGAACTGGGAGTACAAAAATCAATGTATTTGAAAAATATGTAAGAAACAATACATGAGCACATTTGTGAAAAAAAAATCTAATTCACAATGAAATGAACGGGTCGAAGAGAGAGAGAGAGAGAGAGAGAGAGAGAGAGAGAGAGAGAGAGAGAGAGAGAGAGAGAGAGAGAGAGAGAGACAGACAGACAGACAGACAGACAGACAGACAGACAGACACAGACAGACACAGACAGACAGAGAGAAAGAGACAGAGATAGAGACAGCGACAGACAGACAGACAGACAGACAGACAGACAGACAGACACCGATAGACCGACAGATCGACTGACAAGTAGTCAGACGGGAATAAAGGGAGAGAAAAAGACCATGAAGTAAAGAGGATAAACTCATTCGCCCGCCTGGAAAACGCGAAAATGGCTACAATGGAAAAAAAAAATTAATGAAATGATAATAGCAATGATAATCATAATGATGGCAGAGAATAACAGAATGATTTATGAATTTTGGGTGTATAGTGTAGAGTGTGGTCAAATTTGAAACAATCATCAAATTTAAAAATAAAACAAGTCTAAACTGAGACTGATCAATACATTTTGGGGTGAAGTGGAGTCAGATCTGAGACATTCATCAAAGACTTACGAAAACTAGATGTGAATTTGTCAAAATGTGGTTCATTTTTTTAGTTCTTGAGGGATATGATTCCATAGCCAACCTCTGGAATACGCCAGACTAGATTTGTATAACATAATTCTGGCAAAGGGGAAGTTTATTTTATGTAAATGTCGGAAGTCGTTTTAAAGTGAACATATTTGTCAGAGAGAAAGTGGTGCATTTCCATGGAGTATCTTATGCATAAGTCCTTTTATTATATAGAAGCTTGGTTTTAAGTAGAAGGATGCCTGCTTGGTTGTAGTCCGAGTCTACCAGTGAAGATGACTTACCTAACGTTACTTTTTGACAGCTCTTTTGTGAGTGCTAACCAGTGGTTTAAGTAAACTGTTGCTAGCTGAGTCCCAAAGCGTTGACGCATAGTCAACAATAGGCTGAACATAAGAGTGAAAAAATACTTTCCTGGCATATAAATTTAAGAAATTCTGAATCTTTTTCAGTAGACACAGTCTTCTAGCAACGTTTCTAAATAAAAGTCCTAAGTCTTTTGACCAGGACAGATTATTATCTATTGTTGTTCCTAAGACTTTGTAACTGGATACTTCGATTTTTTTTTCATTAGAAAGGCCAAGTACTGGTAGATTTTGGCTAAGGGTTTGACGTTTCTGTCTTGTAGTTATCCAAAATCTAGTTTTCTGAGGATGGAGAGCCATGTGATTAAACTGTGTCCCTTTAAGCAAAATATTAATGTTTTCTTGAATGCCATTGGAAACCTGTTTGGCGTCAGAATTACTTGTATCTAAAGTAGTATCATCAGCAAACATTTCGGTGTTTTTTTTTTTCAAGTTTAATGGCAAACCATTAATGTAAAATGAAAATAACAGAGGACCTAACACTGATCCTTATGTGACCCCATATTTGTTGGGAAGAACATTAGATTGAAATGCATTTACAGATACAATTTATTGTTCGTTGGAAAGAAAAGACGAAATCAATTTCAGTGTTTTAAAAGATAGCTTACAAAATCTTAGTTTTCTGGGCAAAAGTTCATGATTTATGACATCGGAAGCTTCAGTGAACTGTATAGAAAGAACTCCTGACAATTGTTTGTTACTCATGTTTAAAAGCCAGCTGTCTAAGTTTGGCAAGCGCTGTGTGGCACAAATGATATTCTCTGAATCCCGATTGATTTGGATGGATTAATTCATATTTTAGTGCGCGGGTGAAGAGACGCTCATTCATTTGCAATTCTAATGGCTTAGAAAGCACAGATAGAATCCAGATAGGTCTGTAATTTGATGGATCAGTTGTGTTTCCTGGTTTGTATATTGGTATAAGTTTTGTTTTTTTTAAAGTTATCTGGAAAACATTGTTTGTCTATACAGAGGTCATAAATGTAAGTTAAGTTTCTGCTGTAACAGGTGCAGAGACCATCCACGCCATCCATTTCACGTGTGGCTGTTTGAGTTAGTCGCCTACGTGAGGTGAAAACACAATGCACATCTAAAGGGTTGACATCTAAATCTGAATGTATACACTTCCGTTGCAATAGTTCTGTAATTCTTCTAGGTCGTTTATCTTTCGATTTATCATCTTGAATAATGTGATCTGCTACTGTTGAAAGATGGTGATTCAGTTTTACTGGCAGATCTATCATTCATTATATTTGAAACAGAGGAATATTTTGTAGATCCATGAATAGCTTTCCATACAGATTTGTTGTCTTTCTTTTCACTGAATAAGTTATAAAATATCTCCTTTTCTCTGTTCTAATGAGAGAGGTTTACTTTATTTCTTTGCTTTTGAAATTCTTCCCGAGGTCCATTTTTAATCGGTATTCTCTTTGGTAAATAGTGTTCTGTATCTCAGACGTTAACAAAGGAGGTTTCATCCGATGTTTGACTCTTTTTTTTTTTTTTTAATGGAGTGTGTTTGTTGTATACACTATAGAAAATGGAGTACCATACCTCTGGAGCCTGATTAGTTCTGTATATTGATACACTTCATTTAAATACAAGCGTGAGCGGTCTGAGAGATTTTTTTCTTACAATCAGATTTGGAAAAGTTTCTGAATATAATCGTTTTATTGCATTTTTTATGCCCCCCCCCCCCCTTTTTTTTTTTTTTTTTTTTTTTTTTTGTTTTTTTGTTTTTGTTTTTTTGTTTTTTTTTTTGACCAAGTGCAACAAATAGGAAAGTGATTACTACAGTCATAAACAGGTAAACTTGTCTCGAGAATAGTTTCTGGATTTGTAACATAATATCATATATGATCTGTTAGTGTTTTAGAATTATCTGTGATCCTTTGTGGCTGTTCTTGTTAGCTGTGTGAGGCCAAGTGACTCAAAAAATTAGTTCCATTGTTTGTTCATTTTTAGAGAGACTTCAGACTTCAGACTTCAGATTTTTATTCAATAAGGCCATCGGTCCATCTGAAGGGGAATGAGCACAATCATTCACATTATAATGTGTAAGAAATAAAATCACTAGTCACGAAAGAAAGAAAAAACGAGAAACAACTGTACCAATAAGAACACCAACTAAGACGTCATTATTTCTCTGATCTTAGACGTCTTACAGAAAAAACATACCTAAATTCCTAATTACCTTATAACTGTTAGAGCCAAGTAGTAACTGTAATCGAAACATACACGGGCGCCTATAATATTTCTGTGGGATAAATGTTTGGCGAAGGTCTTCTAAAGCTGGGCAAAGGAACATAAAATGTATTTCATTTTCCTCATCTTGCATACACAATGGACAAACCAAGTCAGTTGGTGTATGTTTCCTGTATCTGAAGTAATGAGTCCTTATTTCAGAAACACCGACTCTAAATTTAGCAATTAATCTTTTCAAACGCATGTCCAAATCCAGTTTTAGATAAGGCTGAATATATTGGAAACTAGAATAATTTCTGTATAAATCATACTGTTCACTAGTTTGGATATGGTCATCCCACATTTGCCATCTACGGTCAATCAACCTTTGTCGAAAAGCACGAATAAACTTTTTTTCATTTCCAACGCCCTGAGTCAGCCAAACATCCCCAAAGCCATGCTTACACAGAAACAAAAGCACATTTGAAACCCAGTTCGTTTTTCCCTTTACATTCAATTCAAACAACATCTCGTAAGCTTTACAAGGCAATCTACAATGATCCATGTGTAAGAGCTTTAACCAATACCGCACACATCTAACGGCTGAACCAATGAACAGTGGATATCTATTGGACTCTCCAGACACCAAATCATTAGAGATACGCCTGTCGAGACCTAGAACCTCTTCAAAGCAAATAAATGCACCGCCTCACAATGAACAACGGCATTATCTAAATCCCAGATTTCAGCCCCATACATCAACATAGGCTGTATCTGGGAATCAAATATTTTTAAGAATAATTCAAGCGAATTATTATTCAAAGCATGCAATCTTCTTATTACACATATCAAAGCATTCTTTGCCCTGCATGCAAGGTCTTTTTGCAAGCAAACGTAAAACTTAGGCGTGTAGAAAAGTAGGTCCCCATGTATTTATAAACATTGAGCACATGTATAATAAGTCCATCATACTTCCATCTTTCCCTCGTCGCCAAATAACCTCCCTTTCTAAACACCACAATGTTGCTTTTACTCATGTTAACTTTTAACTCTAATGAGGATGCAGCCCTGCTCAGATTATTTAGCTGACGTTGTAAGCCACTTACTGTTTCTGAAACCAAAACAACGTCATCTGCCAAAAGTAGGATAAATAATTCTAAGACATCATTCGTAAATCGTCCACCATGAAGCCATTATTACTAATTACCTCAATGGCAAGCTCATTAATGAAAATTGAAAATAGTACAGGGCTACAGACATCACCTTGCCTTACTCCTGCAACACAAGTAATACAATCTGTCAGACTGGACTTCTTACCCTTGTTTTAACAACTTTGTACATAGCTCTAATACAGTTGAAGAATTTCCCCTTGACACCATTTTTAAGTATACTCTCCACAGAAGCTGTCTGTTTATGGAGTCAAAGGCTTTTTCGAAGTCAATAAACGCACATAAAGTTTACGATTTAAAGAAAATTGTTTTTGAACAAAAACGCGAGGAGAGTAAACATATGATCGATAGTAGAGTAACCCTTTTTGAAGCCAGCTTTATGTTCTCCGGTATATATATTACATTCAATCCACTCCTGCAATCTTTTGTTAATAACAGTGCTATACAATTTACTACTAACGTCAACTAGAGAGAGACCTCTATAATTATTAGGATTATACTTTCTTGAATATCGGCAAGGTTACGGATTCTTTCCAGTTTTCTGGGAAGATACCATCATCAAAAATCCTATTGAAAAAAGCTAGTAAAAAGTCAACAACTTGAGCTCCACCAAATTTCAACAATTCACTAATGATAGAATCAGGTCCTGCCGATTTGTTGGGTTTTAGTTTTCCGCATGGCAAGCATCATTTCTTCTTTAGAAATGGGGCGATTAAAATACTCATCCTCATATTCACCAGTGACAACAGAAAGTTCATCATTATCTGAGACATCTTTATATAACAGATGTTTAAAGTGCATATACCATGAGTCCAGAGAGATATCATTATTGTGATATCTTCTTCTGAAAGAGGCTCTTTTTTTTTTTTTTTTTTTACTGTTTTCCAAAACGTCTGTTGTGAAGGAAGAGATCTGATTATATGATCTAATAGCTTTTTATTGAATATTTTCTTCTTCTGTTTTAGAAGATTTTTATATTCTCTTCTCGCAATAACATACTCACTTCTGTCACCAAACGTCCAAAGTACGCAGCCATACTCTCAATAATTTTAGTGCTTTTCTTTTCATTAACAAACAATCACAGTCAAACCCAATCCTCGTTCTCACCACTGTTCCTTATTTGCACACGTTTTCTTCATTCCTTCAGCACTGTTTTTGATACAATCATTGAACAAGTTTTAAAGCTTTCTCTACATCAACAGCAATCAGTTCTAAGGCCTCATTTAATTTCGTACGCATTTCTGCTTCACACAAATTGTCCCTGTAATTCATGGCACAATCATCATTCCATACAAACGTTTCGGAGATAGTAGCTCAACAGTCTCGGTTGATTTATCAGTGTTTTCTGTTGAGAAGTCAATGTGTGAATTAAATAGGTAAATGATCGGATTCGATCCGTTCCGAAACAAACAAATTACAGGAATCACAAAGAGTAGAGATAAAAATCTTTTGACACAAGGAAATAATCATTTACGCTGCTCCCGCTGTCTGTTACATATGTATAGCAACCCATGGCGGTCGCCCTGACATACACCATTCATAATATACAAATCAAAAGCAACACAAAGATTTAACAATACTTACCGTAGTTATTCAAAACATTATCCTGAGAACAACGATCTGTGCAAGGTGGTTCACTTTTCGTTTGCAAAAAGAATCAAAAACATCAGTTGACAAGTCAGGAGAAAAATTGCCGTCCTACTGTTCAGATCTCCACATACTATTACATCAATGTCACCAAGGGAACGCAAGCAATCAGCCAAACAATCTTCCAACATAGAAATCCCACTATCAGCACAAGCAGAATTATAAAAGGGAGAACCTTCAAGTTGAATATATGCACAGGCCAAAACAATATTTTTCGTTGTCCCAAAAAGCGATTTTTCGATTTAAAAGGCACACAGGTTAGAGCAATCAACATCAACATAAGTTATGAAGGGAACAAATTCTTGTCTTATTAAACAAACTACCCCCCCCCCCCCTCCTCCCCCCGATCTTCTCCCCTGATGACAGAGTTTTACAGCAGCTTTGCAAAAGGCTTTATATCCGACAAACATCCATGTTAACCGTTTCAAGAAAATTTTCTCCAAAACATATAAAATCAAAACCACAGGCATAGGAAACAAATGCCTTGTCAGAACTGTTGAGGATACACCATTCACGTTCCAAGAGAGAAGCTTGAACATTTTATTGCATACGGGCACGTCCAGACCATGGCTATCAATATGACTGTTACCAAATACACTCTTATTCATGCATGCATAAGTCTCGCTATCCATATCATCATATGTAAAAGAATTATCATTCAAATGCCTATCTTTCAAACCTTGATCCGAATTCAAATGACTGTCAGTGCCATCGCTCACATTGCCCACACTACTATGTCGTCAACATCACGTGCAAAGCGCTCACAGCCACGCGCGGCAGGGTTTGGAGCGGCCAGTCTTGCAACCGGTGTAAGGCAATTTTTTCCTCCCATTTGAAGCAAGTTCATCCTCATCACAAAAGGACCGGCCAAAACTCTATCTCAGTTCCTTCAGTTGACCGGAAACATCGAGCCCGAATCTCCTGCCATCCACAAGGAGATGGTCAAAGACCATCGCCGCCCGTTTGCCACTGTTCCTGGCCTCCTTAAGATGAGGAGTGAGCTTCCGCCTGATAGCGCGGACCCTTGCTGTGAAGTCTTTGCAGACAAAGATATCAGTTCCTTTTAAATTTGTTTTGGGCTTTTACGATCTGTACTTTATCCTTATACGAAGAGCATGATGGAGGAGTCCTGCTTTGCATTTAAACGATGCGCTCTATCAAACTCGACCCCATTCACACCCAATTTCTTCGCTGTCAAGTCCAACATACGCTCGCAGTCATCACTGTTCTCATTTTCACTTCTACTCAAACCATAAAACAATCAATTGTTACATTCTGAGCGCCCTTCAAGGTCGTTCGCCTTCTTTTCCAACAACTCTACTCTGCCAACCAGTTCAGAGTTCATTCTTTGCAGATTACTGTTCTGGGACCGTAAGTCCGCCACTTCCTCCCTGAGACCCTTCACTTCGTTCTGCAGAGCAGCACACTGTTCACCAAGGGTCTTCACTTCTGTTTTTACATCATCCAACTTACTGTCCATGGCCTTGTTGATCCTGTCCATCTCCAGAAGCATGGTCATGATGTCGGCCGTGGTGGGTTCGGCGCTCGTCGGTCTGGACACAGTAGAGTCCTCAGAGGGGGCAGCACTCCTATCCGCACTTGCACCACGCGTAGCGTAACCGAGCCGGGTCTGCTTCACGTTGTCTGCCTTCACCGCTGGTGTAGGTCCGGGGTTCTGGTCTACGTCTCCACACTGCAGTAACAGTCCACCTCAAAACAACAAGACGAGGAGCAAACCTGCCCACACACCCGTCACTCGGTCTACGCAGCAGCGTCAAAATGGAGATCCGCATTTTTGCGTTGTGCACACTTCTCTTGAACATTTAATGCACAAATATGTCAAAGAAAACAGCACATCTTGAACGAAACGATAGTCCATCCAACGGCATGGTACCAACGCCAATCGTATGCAAAGTCTCAAACACCAGCAACTTCGGTAAGCGTCACAACTGAAGGAAAAACTCGGAGAGACTTACACCCTACGTCTTGCTCCAACACTATTTGTCTATCAGATTATTTATCGATAGAATTTTTACGGGTCAGAGAGACAGAGACAGACAGACAGACAGACAGATAGACAGACGGTCAGTCACATAGACAGACAGACAGACAAACAAAGAGAGAGAGAGAGAGAGAGAGAGAGAGAGAGAGAGAGAGAGAGAGAGAGAGAGAAGACGTGCAGTGATGATGTATGGGAGACAAAAAGGAAGAGTAGAGAAAGTGACAAGTAAGAGGTCTATGAATAAAATCCAATGACATGGCTGAACTAACATCCCTGGAGCACGCCATCTACACATTTGTCCATTGAAGGTGTTTCATTTTGCTTTATTCATGAGTGGATGTGCGTGTGTGTGTCTGCGCGTCTGTCTATGCGTGTGCGCGTGCGCCCGCGCGGGTGTGTGTTTTAGTTGTTTGTTTTTTTAAAATTTCATTCGCAACTAATCACTCTCCATCTGTCTATCATTTTACTTACTATCAGTAAATAAACACCCCCCCCCCCTCCCCCTTTCTACCGTGTAACTTCTGCGTTCACACACTCTTACGATAACACCTAACTGTCCTTACTCTCTGTCTCTGTCTGTCTGTCTGTCTGTCTGTCTGTCTGTCTGACAGTCTGTCTGTCTGTCTGTCTGTCTGTCTCTCTCTCTCTCCCTCTCTCTGACCCGTAAAAATTTCATCAATAAATAATCTGATAGATAGATAGATAGATAGATAGATAGATAGGTAGGTAGGCAGGTAGGCAGGTAGGTAGGTAGGTAGGTAGGTAGATGGATAGATAGACAGACAGATAGATAGATAGATGGACTGATTGATTGATTGATAAATTGATAGAAAGATTGACATATATTTAGATATATAGATAAGTAGATATACAGATAGATATACAGATAGACAGATAGAACGATAGATATATGTTTGTTTTGTGTAGTTAGATAGATAAGTATAGACAGATAGACAAATACATGGATAGACAGATTGACAGAATCATAGATAGAATGATAGATAAATGTTTGTTTTGTAGTCAGAGAGATAAACATTGAAAGATAGCACAATAGAGAATATAGGCAGAGACAGACAGATAGATAGATAGATAGATAGATAGATAGATAGATAGATAGATAGATAGATAGATAGATAGATAGATAGATGATGTTTGTTTTTTGTAGTTAGATAAATATAGATAGCGTGATAGATAGATAGACAGACAGACAGACAACCAGAGAGAGAGAGAGAGAGAGAGAGAGAGAGAGAGAGAGAGAGAGAGAGAGAGAGAGAGAGAGAGAGAGAGAGAGAGAGAGAGAGAGAGAGAGAGAGAGAGAATTGTTTTGCTTTTGTTTCATAAAATTAAAATATGTGACCTTTCCAACCAGTTCGAATCAGGGTGAAAAACAAGAAAAGAAATCAAAGAAAAAAGAAAAGCTCTTGGGAGAGCTGGACAATATTGTTCGGGAAAGAAGCATCCTTATCTATAGAAGCGTCGGATATCTGTTTTGGCTGGAAATCAAAACCTTAAGAAGTTTACGTGTGTTTCTGTTCTGCCAAATTGAGCTGGAACTATTTTCACCAACCTCCGGCATTTCACTTCAGGATCAGGTCCGTTTCTTACCAGACATCGAGAGAGGGTGGTGTGTGTGTGTGTGTGTGTTTCAGTGAGGTTTACAGGATGCACACGGCACTTGCTTGACGGTGGCGTTTTTCGCCGGTGGGCTCGACAGTAATGAAATATGGATTGGTACACCTGTGCGAACGCTCCTGTGGAGGTTCTGTCGTGTCACATCCAGTAATGCACAATGGTCTGTCAGGGAGCAATTATTATGTCCCTTGACGTCTTAATGGAATGCCCTGTGCGTGCCTGCGCTCTATGTGACCACAGCGCTGGCTTCCAAGGAACACGGGCGCATGGTTGCTTCCAGCTGGATGGTTCGACAATTGGGGGACTGTACTTCCCCTGGGTCCCACCTGCACCGTCGGGTGCATCTTTTTTTTTTCTTTCTGTCTGTTCCTTGCTCTGGTCCTTTTCTTACCAGACATTGAGGGCTCGTTTATGAGTTCTTACCAGACATTGAGGGCTCGTTTATGAGTTCTTACCAGATATTGAGGGCTCGTTTATGAGTTCTTACCAGATATTGAGGGCTCGTTTATGAGTTCCTACCAGACATTGAGGGCTCGTTTATGAGTTCTTAGCAGATATTGAGGGCTTGTTTATAAGTTCTTAGCAGATATTGAGGGCTTGTTTATGAGTTCTTACCAGATATTGAGGGCTCGTTTATGAGTTCTTACCAGACATTGAGGGCTTGTTTTATGAGTCTTACCAGACATTGAGGGCTCGTTTATGAGTTCTTACCAGACATTGAGGGCTTGTTTATGAGTTCTTACCAGACATTGAGGGCTCGTTTATGAGTTCTTAGCAGACATTGAGGGCTCGTTTATGAGTTCTTACCAGACATTGAGGGCTCGTTTATGAGTTCTTAGCAGATATTGAGGGCTTGTTTATGAGTTCTTATTTGACATTGAGGGCTCATTCATGAGTTCTTACCAGATACTGAGGGCTTATTTATGAGATCTTACAAGATACTGAG
>JADBJO010020118.1:17500-25000 GCA_016801955.1 Conus betulinus | reverse complement strand
ACACGGAACTCGGATGGAGCACGGTGGAGGGTGGGGGGACACCAAATCTTTGCAAAGACAGGAAACCTGAGAGATGGAAAAGAGACACCGAAAGACACACGAAGAGCACAAGAAACAGCGAGGTGCATAAAGAAATACCGAACACTGGTGGGAGGGGGGGGGGAGGGGGCAGGCGGATGGGAAAGAGACACTGAACATTATAGAAAGGGAAATGAAACCATAGAGAGGTGGAGGTGGACACACCAAATCTTACAGAAATAAAAACAAGCTCTGGTAGATGGAGAAAGAGACACCAAACCTTACAGAAATAGAGACATCAAACTCTGGTAGATGGAAGACGCACAGAACCTTACAGAAATAGACAAACTGGTAGATGGAAGAAGGCGCACACAGAACCTTACAGAAATAGACAAACTGGTAGATGGAGGGAGACACACAGAACCTTACAGAAATAGACAAACTGGTAGATGGAAAAGAAGACGCACAGAACCTTGCAGAAATGGACAAACTGGTAGATGGAGGAAGACACACAGAACCTTACAGATATAGACAAACTGGTAGATGGAGGAAGACACACAGAACCTTACAGAAATAGACAAACTGGTAGATGGAGGAAGACGCACAGAACCTTACAGAAATAGACAAACTGGTTGATGGAGGAAGACACACAGAACCTTACAGAAATAGACAAACTGGTAGATGGAGGAAGACGCACAGAACCTTACAGAAATAGACAAACTGGTAGATGGAGGAAGACACACAGAACCTTACAGAAATAGACAAACTGGTAGATGGAGGAAGACACACACAGAACCTTACAGAAATAAACTTTGGAAAAAGGAGCAAGAGACACCAAACCTTACAAGACGACACAAAAATGGGGTGCAGGGCACCAAACCCTATTCAAAGAGGACATAACTCTGATGGATGTTAAGCTACACCGAACTCGCTGAAAGAGGACACGAAACCAAGGATGTGGAAGAGACCACACACCCGTATAGAAAGAGGACACTGGGGGGTGAGCGGGATACAAACGAAAAACTTTATCGAAAGTAGACACGAAATTCCGAGATTACCAGAGACACTGAATCTTAAGTAGAGATGTCACGAAGCCTGCAGTCAAAAAGAGACAGGGAACCTTACTGAATGAGAGCCCAAAGCTTATGTAGGGAAAGGGAGGGAAGCGGAGAAGGGAAGACATCAGACCTTCTAAAGAGAAGACACGAAGCCGACGGGGTGGTGGGGGTAAATTACTAAGCCTTACAGTGAGCACACTAAATAATGGAGAGGAGGGCAGGAGTGGAGATACTGAGAAATATAGTGTGTTTGGGGAGTGGGGAGGGGGGGGGCAAGTTTTTTAAAACATCAAAGCCTTAGAGCTGAGGGTGGGGAAGACACTAAGCCGCATAGGAACAGGACACGGAAAGTTTTTTTTTTTTTTTTTTGGGGGGAGGGGGTTGGGGAGAACACTAACCCTTCTAAAGGGACAGGCCACACTGTGAAAGAGGGACGTGGGTGGGGGAGACATCAAAATAGACACGAAAACCAGGGGAAGGCTTGAGGTAACAGCGAACATTCAAAGGACGGAAAACCCTGTGGGGAGAAAAAGGGAAACAAAAACTTTGGGAAAGAAGACGCTAAACCCTGTGGGAGGAAAAATATGACTCCCGACATTTTAGAAAGAGGGCAAGAAAACCGTATGATAGTGGAACATAACGAACGATACAGAAAGAGTACAAGAAACCCTGTTATAGGTAAAGAAACGCCGAATATTGTAGAAAGAGCACATGGAATCGGGGGGGGGGGGGGGGGGGGGGGGGGGGGTGAGACATTGAACTTTAGAAAGAGGGCAAGAAACCCTGTATAGGTATAGGTAAAGAAACGCCAAATATTGTAGAAAGAGCACAGGAATCATGGGGTGGGGGGGGGGGGGAGGAGAGGGCGAGAGACACTGAACTTTAGAAAGAGGGCAAGAAAACCTGGGGGTGGGAGGAAAAACACATCGAATCCATAAAAAAAGAGAAACCCTGTGGGGAGAAATGCAGTTTATAGGGTAGGGGAAGAAGGAAACCGTATCTTATAGAGAGAGGTCATGAAGCACTGAGGGGTGTAAAGATACGTCGAACATTACAGAAAGAGGACAAAATGCCTGGGAAGGGGAGCGTGCGTATGAGGGGGGGGGGGAGACACCGAAACCTAATTGAAAGAGGACATATAACCAAGTTTGGAACAAAGGTACACCGAATTTCATTGAAAGATGACACAAAACCCTGGAACGAGACAGGTGGAAGAAACACTAAAACCTTAGAGCAAGGAGACACGAAACCCTTGGAGGAGAAAAAAGGCACTAAGCCTAATGGAAGTACACAAAAAATGTAGGGGGGAAAGACACTAACCGTTACAGAAGGACAAGAAAGCGTTAGGGACGGGGGGGGGCAGACATTACGCCTTATAGAAAGAAGACACAAAAAGCCTGAGAGACAGAGATACTAATCCGTACAGAAAGCAGATACTAGAGATGAAACCCTTGGGTGGGGATGTGTAGGGGATGCAATAAGCCTTACAGGACACAAAAGCCGTGGGGGAGGGCAGGCACTAAACCTTATGTGAACACGAAACGAAGATGGTGGCAGGGCGGAGAGGGGGATGGGGGGTGGGGGGCGCGCGAATAGCACACCAACCCTTCTAAAAAAATAATATAAAATACCGAAAAGGGGGAAGACATCAAAACAGACACAAAAGCCCCGAGGGTGGGGGGCGCGTAAGAAAGGACAGACACCAAACGTAAGACTAGGACACGAAATCCTTTCACTGACCAAGAGAACCCGAACCCTGTGTGCGTATTGGGGGTGGGAGGAGCGAGGGGTGGACGGGGAATGTGATGGGAAGAGACACCGTATCTTACAGAAAGAGAACACGAAACCCTGCACGGGCAGAGGAGAAACCAAACCTCACAGACAGACACGAAACCCTGCACGGGCAGAGGAGAAACTGAACCTTACAGACAGACTACTTTTAGAAAAGACCATCCAAAACTATAAGGGAGAGGAAAAGGCACCGATCCTACAGAGAAAGAGGTCACAAAACCCTTTCCAGGGTGGGGGTGAGGAAAGTGAAAGTGACGCTGAGAGAAGGGAGGATGCAAAGCCCTCTTTGGGGACAATGAGATTCTGAACCTTATACAAAGAATACACAAAATCCTTGAGGGGGGGGGAGGGGGGAGGAAAATTTACAGAAACAGGACATGAAAACCTGTGACGGGCAATAGAGACACTGAACCTTGTAGAACGTGGACACGAAACGGTTTGTAGAGAAAAGAGGACACCAATTCTAGAATGAGGACAGTCCTGGAGGGTAGAAAGGTGGGGGGGGGGGGGGGGGGTTGAGAGATACAGAACCTTATATAAAGAGAACACGACACTTTGAAAGAGAAAAGACACACTGAAAGAAAGACACAAGACCATGTGATGGGAGAAGAAGAGGCACAGACCGGTATTGAAAAAGTAAGCAGACAGAGAAACTTTTTTTTTTTGGGGGGGGAAAGGGGGTGGTGGGCACAGAGAAAGGACAGGAAACTCTGAGGGAAGGGGGGAAGGAGACACTGAACCTTACTGATAGAGGACAGGAAATTCTGTGGGGAGAAGAGAGAGATACAGGACAAAGTAGAAAGGGGAGACAAAACCCGGAGGACCAGGGGGAGGGGCGGAGAAGCTGAGGCTGGGTGTGTGTTTTGAGAACAATGTTTGTAGAAAGAAAACCCATAACACTGTGGAGATGGAATATGAGATAGGAACTTTGCAGAAGGAGGACATGAAGCTCTGTGGGTGCGAAAACAGATGACGAATCTTAAAGGACAAAAAAAACTCGGGGGGAGGAGGAAGAGGCTGGTTTTGGTGTATGACCAGACACAGAACCGTATACAGGACATGAGATACTGCGGGTTGGGGTGGGAAAAGACAGCAAACGCTAAATCAGAAGAAGAAGGGGTGAATACACCAATCCTTACAGAAAAAGAACAAACCCACAGTTAGGGCGAGAGAGGAGCGGCACCAAACTTTATGGAAGACAGGCAACACTGTAGAGGCAACAAGATAGATACACCGTGCTTTACAGATAGAAGAAACAAAAACCAAGTCGCAGGGAATAAAAGAAACCGAAACTTGTACAAAGAGGACATAAAAGCCTGTAGAAGTGGGGTAGGGTGGTGGAAGAGATACCGGACCTTGCAGAAAGAACACAAAAACTCTCAAAAGACAAAAACCGAACCCTAACGGAGGACACGAAACCATGTGAACATTATATAAAAGGGAGTCGCAACCGCCTGGGGGAAAAAAATATCTCGATTCTTAGAGAAAGATGACATGAAACCGAGGGAGGTGAGGAAGGGATGGAGGAATAGACACTGAACATCATAGAAAGAGCATGAAACCTTGTAAGGGGGAAGAGACACAGAATACTGTAGAAAGAGGACAAGAAATCTTGTGGAGGGGAAACAAGAAATGGAACCCTGTAGGAACAGGACACGAAACACGGGAGGTGAAGAGAGAAACCGTATTTTACAGAAAGAGGGACACGAAACGCTGGGGTAAAGAGACGCCGAACCTTACAGAGGACACGAAAACTAGCAGAGCGACTGGAGTGGGAGGGGGGGGGGGGGATGGGCTCACCAAGTTCCATGAAAAGAGGACACAAAACCCAGGGATGGGGGGAGGGGGGGGGTTTTTTTTAAGAGTGAAAAAAAACCCACATAAACAAGGCAGAAAACCCAGGGTAGGAAAAGAGTAACTAAGCCTTAAAGGAGGTCACGAAGCCCGTGGAAGGGTAGGGAAGGGCAGACATGAAACTGGGATAAAAAGACACTCTGCCTGATGTTCGCCTGAATGACGGAAAATGACTGATCTGCATCAGCAGGCGGCTCTTCATTCGGCTCCACCCAGGTAGGAAGTCCCTTGTGGAAATTAAAGTGTGGACTATGACACGATCACAGCTTGATTTCCAGTCGATAATAGGCGCTATATAATGACAGTGATAAAATAATCTGAAATAACACACCGAAAGCAGGTACTAAGCTTTATTCAGGCACAATGTAAGCCCACGACAGTCCACTCGACTGTGAAACAACAGGCACACCACACTCGAAGAAATGGAGAAAGAAGAAGAAGAAGAATGAGAAGAAAAACAGAAGACTACTTAGCTGTATTCCCGGAGTTAAGTTGTCCTGGTCTCCGTCTTCTGCGGCCGTTGATGCAGGAGTTCTTTTGTCCTGTTGATGTAAACCATATTTCATTTTAACATCTGATCTTCACAATTAAGCAACGTTTTAGTTGTTTAAGGCAAGGTGAGTTAAAGAAAATGAACACACTTTGAAGTATGGAGTAGCGTACATATGATATACAACAGTAAACAGACCATTAGATTTTTGACTAATGTTTTCTTCACACGTATCAAACACTGGACATCAACAGTGCACAAAACAATTCCTTCCGTCCGGGCAATATTGTTTTATGCATTATTCTGCATCAATCTGAAGATGACATATTGTGAAGCATTTTGCTGTGCATCGTTTTATTCCGTTGTTTGTAACATCTGAGGTATACATTTTGTCAAAAGTTCCCCGTTTTGCCGAGCTTGGCCCTAGAGTCTGTTTCAGAATAAACAGAAGCGTTCACCTGTCCAAGTGAAGCAGCGTGTGAGTGTGTCCCTTGGTTCAGGCCCTCGACACGGGATGCGCGTCATCGTCCATCCTTGATGACAACTACAGAAAGGTGCTAATGCTGGCCCTGCAACATGACGAGGACACGACAGTGCATGCATGGGGGGGGGGGGGGGGGGGGGGGGGGGCTTGGGGGGGGGGGGGGGGGGGGGGGGGGGGGGCTTGCAACGAGCAGCGTGAAAAATGCCCTCGAGAGAGGTACGGACATCAAAAAAGTGGAAATGGAAATATAGAACACAAAGATACAGAACGAGGAGAGGTCAAAATGTGCCTGCACTGTGAATGGGTCACCTCTTGTGTTTCACGGATGGCAATCATCATGACAGAGCACCGCCTGTCGAAGCTATTTCTTAAACGGTTCATATCCGGATATAGAACAGTATTGAGAATCTGTGCACATATCGATTTGTGACATAAATGCTCCTCTGTGTGTGTGTGTGTGTGTGGTGTGCGCGCGCGCGCGCGCGCGCGCATGAGCGCGCGCGTGTGCTTGTTGTGTGTACGAGGAACGGGCGGCGCCTGGGATGGAGAGGTTTGGTGTGTGTTGGACTGGGAAGGATTACCTTTCTTCACCCTCTTCTGGTCCGCTTGACATTTCATTCTGACAGTTGGAAAGTTTCGTGCCAGTGTGTGCGCGCGTTTTTATTTTCCCCTCTTTCCTTTATTAAGGAGTGAACTTAGAACAATCTATCAATAATCAACGCTTACCATTTTTAGCCTAAATGAGGCGAGAGAGAAAGGAAACATCGCGAGCCAGAGTTTGTGACTGTATCCCGATACACCTCCCGAACTGAACACACTTCACTTACGGGGAAAGCGACACTTTCAGAATACATCGTTAAGCTTCTTTCGTTCAACATTTAACTACTGTGCACAACTTCCGTTACCGGGATACGTCATGGCAGTAGCCTTTGATAGCAGTTGGGTTTAAGTCAGCATACACGGTCAACTGACCGGGTCAACACAAAATCACGTGACAAATCAATATTATCGATGGGTGGGGTTAGATTCTGAACTAAACGAGGTTGACGGTACCAAACTAGGCAGGTAAACGGTTTTTCATACTCGGTTCAGTATCGAGGTTTGACACATCTATTACAAAATTTGAAGGCGAGGAAAGGAAAGATCTCATCAGCCTAACATTACCACCGATTATACGTACATCAGTGAAGAGATTGTAAGAGTGTAGGTCGGGTGGGGGGGGGGGGGGGGGGTGTGGACGGAGGAAGTGGTGTGCGAAGAGTAAGGGCAAGGGGGGGGGGGGGGGGGGACTGGAGAGGGAGGAGGGGAAGAACTACTTTTCTACCTTTCATCTATCTCGCACGATTAAACTAAGGTGGTGGTGGTGTGAGGGGAGGGGAGAGGGAGGGAGGGTTGTGGGGCAGAATAAGTGTGCGTTGAAGGGTTGGCTATGGGGACCGGGAGTCGACGGGGGAGGGGGGCAGGGGTAGGGGAGGTTGAATTTACCACAGATTTAAATTAGAGAAGATAGTAAAGGTGAGGTGAGGGTGGGGGTGGAGGGAGGATGTTGGAACGAACAAGACTGAACTGAACAGAGTGAGCCAAGGCCAATAGCGAGGGGGATAACCCTTCTCACCGCTCTCCCTGGCTCGTAGGAGATTTTGGACTATAACAAGAAAAAAAGCTGTTTAGCCACGTACGAGAATATACAACGCAAAACCAGAGATTATCGCTCCTCAGTTTTATTATTAAAATTTGAACATTCTTATTGCTTTATGGAGAGGAGGTGTGTGCGGTAAAGCACAATAAAGGGGTGGGGTGGGGGA
>JADBJO010020118.1:0-7500 GCA_016801955.1 Conus betulinus | reverse complement strand
TAGGGGTGGATAGGAGGGTTACTGGCGTGCGCGAAGAGGGGTACTCAGGAGATTCGTAATGAGCTCCGATGGAATAACATCGGGTGTCTTTTTGTCGTGTCCTTCTTCAAACAACACACAAAAACAGCTTCAGCAGACCTTCCTGTTAACCTTCGCACGACTCGCCGCCAGGCTCGCTGGATCAGGAAAGGCATCACTGAACACCGTTCAAGCGAGTCAGCAGCGTGGCTGGGCAGGATTCTCTCCTGTGGACTTTTGCCCCAGGGTGATCATCATGCCAACAGGTCACAGTGAAGAAGCCCCACGCACTGCTGGTCTCTACATACATTGTCCACGTCGAGCTCCTCGACCACACTGTGTCCCAGTGTTCATGTCCTGTCCAGGTGACAGCAGCGGCCTCCACGAGTCAACCCGTGATAGCGTCCCCGCACACGTAGCAAGCTTTGAGGCTTGACGGGTTGAGCCAGTCTGGTTCAAGTACTGGATGGAACGTGTCCACCTGCCGTTCAAGTGGCGAATGAAATGATGGGTTTCTCATACCTCCAAACCTTTTCCCTCTGTCAGCTTGTCTCGTTCTATGTGTATGTGTATGTCCTTATAGGTACCCCTGCCTCCTCTCTATCTCTGTCCTATCTTCTTCTTTTTCTTCTTCTTCTTCTTCTAAACTCCTCTTCTTCTTCTTTCTTCTTTTTCTTCTTTCTCTTCTTGTACCTCTTCTTCTCTTCTTTCGTCTTCTTCTTCTTCTTCTTCTTCTTCCTCGACTAGTATACGTGACATCTTAAATATGATTATTGTAGATTTGTCTTCATCAACACTGTATGAAATGTAACGTACTATGATTGTCCTAACGTTTATGGTTTCTAAATTGCTAGCAGTATATGAATATGTATACGTTAGTTCAAAACAATCTTTTTTATGCTGTGTTGTCCTATATTGCATTGTATTGTACTGTGTTATGTTATTGTGTTTTGTTTTTTTGCTGTGTATTACTATTCTCTGCTGTTTTGTTTTGTTTGTGTTGTATGGTAATATGAGTGTCGTGTTTTAGTATTACACTGTAGTAGTGTGCATCCCGTGCATAATTTGAATTTTATGTTGCATTGCGTTTGTTTTGTGAAATGTTTTTGTGTGTGTAGTGATTGTATTGGGATACTTTGCACAACATTGCATGGTACTATATTGTACTGAATTTAAAAGAAGTGTCATTGAAAAAAAATTATCAATGAAACACACACACACACACACACACACACACACACACAACACACACACACACACACATTCTGCGAGGCTTGACGGGTTGAGCCATCCTGGGGGCAGCATGTGGGCGCTGCATGAAAACGCCCTGCCTAACATATGCTGGACCGTGAAGTTTTAGGTCCCCGAGGCTTAATAACCGACCTTTGAATGTTCTCTTGTACATTTTCAGCTGTCGGAGGCTGCGAGAGGTTCAGGAGTCCATATGAAAAACACCATCACTACCCACCACCACCACCACCATGACCACCACCAACCAACACAAACACAAGAACAGGAAACAACAAACAAGAGCATCAACGGCAACAATAACAACACAACGACGACGACAACATCAACAACACCGCCACACAAATATGGGCCATTCATATGTTTTACGAAACCACACACTATCTGTAAAGCGCATTTGTGAACCCTGATTGATTCAAATTTGCTTTGGAAACAACAAAACAACTAACGGATACACCACCCCCCCCCCCCCCGAACAAACAACACAACAACAACAACAACAACAACAACCGGGGGAGGGCCTGACCCCCCTCGGGGCCCTCGGCCTGACGAAGACCCCCACAGAGAACAATGAACAGCCAGCGTCGTCTACATTTTTGCACCCACCTCCCAAGTCGCTCACGCTGGGCCATTCGTCCTGTGATTCTCCCGCCCATACCCCAAACCACCGCGGCGGCCACTCTGGCTAACACGTTTGCATCCTCCAATGCTTGTTTTTTTGTTTTGTGTTTTTTTTGTGGTAGGAAGATGGGCAAAGAAGCGGGGCGCGAGAGAGATGGAAAAAAGAGGGGGAGGGGAAGGAGGGGGGTGGGGGGGGTGGTAGGGGAAGGGTAAGTTAAGGGGAGAAGGGGGGAGGAGAGCAGGCGGATTGGAAGGGAGGAGGAGGGAGGGAGGGATTAGGACGGGAGGCGTGGCTGCGGGTGGGTCGTGTGTGGTGGTTGGGACGGGTCGGTTGTTGGTGGTGATGGGTGGTGACGGGGTTGAGAGTGAGGTAGTGATGGAGGGTAATGAGAGAGTGGATAGATGAGAGATGGGGGATTGCGGGGTGCGTGTGTTGTGTTTTGGTGTGTGTGGTGTGTGTGTGTTTTGTGTGGTGTGTGTGTGTTGTGCGGGTGTGTGTTGTGTGTGTGTGTGTGTGTGGTGGTGTGTGTGTGTGTGTGTGCGTGCGTGCGTGCGTGCGTGCGTGCGGTGGCGTGTGCGTGTTGTGTGTGTGTGTGTTGTGCACTTTGTGTGTGTGCACGTGTGTGTGTGCGGTTGTGGGGGTGTGTGGTGTGTGTGTGTGTTGTGGGTGTGTGTGTGTGTGTGGTCTGTGTGTGGGGTGTGTGTGTGTGTGTGTGTTGTGGTGTTGTGTGTGTGTGTGTTGGTGTGGCGTTGTGGTGTGTGTGTGTTTTGTAACAGTGAGGTCGTTCCACATATTATCACCAAAAACCTACAGGACGGGTTTTTAATTCGGTTTAAAACCACTTTTTTTTCGAGACGACCCATCATATTCAACCCGTCCGGAAATACTGTTGAAATAAAATACACCTTCTAATTGCGTTAGGATTTCTGAAAAGTGAAAAAAAAAAAAAATCAATCGTTTGCGTGTCGCATGTAAATTTCGAAAAAAAAAAAAAAAAAAAAAAAAAAAAAACTGAAAAAAAAAAAACCACAGATAAAAAAGGAGTAAAAAAGGATTTCTCAAACTGCAAAAAAATACAACAAGAAAAAAAAGGTAGTAAAAAGGGATGTATCATGGAGCAATTCTTCTGTCGTTTAACCTATGGGGTTTTTAGTCTTAAAGTAGGATCGCCAGTTTGGCTTCTTTCCCGTGGGTGTGCCTTCATTCTTTTCGTTAAAACCGCACTTGAAAAATATAAGGGACCCTCTTTATGGGGATTCGAATGCACGCATGTATGTGCGTGCGTGTAGTAGTAGTTACTTTCTTCTTTAACGTATTTTTTCACTAATGTGATATTAGGTCGAAGAGAGAGAGAGAGAGAGGTGGAGATGAGGAGAGGAGAGATTGAGAGAGGAGAGAGAGGAGAGAGAGAGGGAGAGGGGAGGGAGAGGGAGAGGGAGAGAGAGCGAGAGAGAGAGAGAGTCGTTATGTAGGCCCTATTCATGCAATGCTGGAATGCGTTTGTTTTTTAAATGTTGTTGTGTGCATGATATAAAGACAATATTAATAATTCAGCATTTGGGGCACATTAGAGTAAAACTGTCTAACTGGACTACAAATTAAAGAAAAGATAACTTTTAAAAGCGAACTCTAAGTCAAGGAAAATATCCGAAAAAGGAGACATGCCCTGATAATGACGGTAAGTATGCTTGAAGGGGGCAAACAACCAAACAAGACATGAATGCTAGTTTGAATCTTTTTCTACTCGCCAGGAAAATACATTTTGCGTTATTATACTTTACTTAGTTTTTTAAAGCATCAAGTTTTTTTTATTTCATAGTATATAGAAATAAAAATTTCTGTATGATGCAAATTACTTATTTAATATTTTAGGGGTTATTAATAAAGCTTTGAAAACATAACAGCTGAGTGTGTTTATTTGCATTAATACGCTAGACCTTGTTGATTGTTTTGTTTCCTGAATCGACTATAAATTGTTTAACCCATGTTATATCCCTCTTGTAAAGTAAGATGCAAATATAAAGGGCGTCACTGAGTTTTCATTCCTAGCACCTCTTTTTGCTTTTCTGTCAACAAGTTCATTGCCGAAAAAAAGACCACTTTAACAATTGAATGTGGTAAATTCAATTAAAAAATCAGATAAAGCCATAATAATGGCTACCATTTCCGCAACATAAATTGATCTGTGCTTTCCAATATAATAAGTCTTTTCCACTTTTTAGTGAAGGTATTACAAAAGCAGAACCTGCCTGATTAGTATGTAACAAAGAGCCATCAGTGTATACTTTAAGATGATCTGAATATTTTATTTATAGTATGCATTTTTACTGTATATGACAAAATATTTGGTTGATCGTTTTTTTTTTACTAACATCTGTATAATCAAGATCAAAATTTGCTCGGTTCCTTTCCCAATCAGGAAGAGAATTAGATGTCGTTTTCAACAGAGAATCAAAGACTGATGGCGGATTCTTCCAAAAGATCTGCTGTATAGGAACCAATGGTGGAAAGAGACACAATCGATTGAGCTCTTTTAGGATAATGAGACTCGGGCTTCACAGTAATTTTAATGCTATTCACGTCTTCATTTGAAGAGCATTTAAGTACATATTTCGAAACAGCCATTTTCTGTATTCGTCCAAGGATAAAACATCAAGTTCTCTATAAGTTCGCATAGTAGATGCATGGAAAGGAACACCAAGACACAGATTATAGGCCTTGCTATCTATACTTTGCAATTTTTTGTAACAAATATTTAGGAGCACTGAAGAATGCCTCTTGTGCATAAGATAGTTTAGATCTAATCAGAGATGTCACTAAATGCTTTAAGATTTTTGCATCCTGACACCAACTTTGCTGGCTAATAATTTTCAGGAAATTAAGGGTTTTTCCTAGCTTTATTTAAAAGATATTGTATATATGATAATTCCACGTTAGTTTAGACGTCAAATACACTCCCAAAAATTTGACTAAAGATTTATGTTCAAGAGCAACGCCATCCAGTTTGAATAAAGGCAGCTCAGTAGGATCTGCACCATTAATAAATAAAACCATATAATATTTTTTCACTAGAAAATATTAAACCCTTATTGAACATGTATCTACCAAGACTGTCAAGATCAGCTTGATATAGTTTTCTGTAATAGTTTATTTGACGCTTAGTTGTGTTTTTTTCTCAATGAAGTATTTAACCATATGCATAAATCATCCCGCATATTGTACTACTGTAACGTGTTTGCTTACGGGTTTTTTCGGAAGATCGCTCATCAGAATGTTAAATAACATTGGAGCTATTACTGAGCTTTGTGGAATGCCCATTTGCAATGATTTAAAAAACTAGAATATATATTTTCTACCCCTGACTTGCAGGGATCTATTTTGTAGGAATTCTCTGATATAATAATAAAAGATTGCCACTCAAACCAATTGTCTTTAATTTAAATAATGTGTGTGTGTGCGCGCGCGTGCGTTGCGTGTGTGTGTGTGCGCGCGCGTGCGTACGTGTGTGTGTGGGTGTCTGTGGCGCGCGCGCGTGCGTATGTGTGTGTGCGCGCGCGTGCATGCATATGTGTGTGTGTGTGGTGTGTGCATGTGTGTGTGTGTGTGTGTGGTGTGTGCGCGCGCGCGCGCGCGCGCGCGTGTGAATGAAAGACAAAAGAAATCTTACAGGGGAGGTGGGGTTGGGGGGTGGGGGAGATGAATCAGGGCTGTAAAGGACCACATCTTAACAGAAGTTTTCCAACAGAAACAGGTAAAGAAGCACCAACTCAATACGAAATGAAATTCAGCTCACGGGGAAAATCAGCACCTAAATCAATAGTTCCAGACAGCATGCAGCAGCCAACATCACGATGAACAGACAAAACACTAGAAGTAGTGGACGAGTTCCAAGAAAAAGAAGCGGCAGGATAATTACATCCCCTCGCTTGCCACTATTCGCATTCGTCAATGTCCCGTTCACTGGCGAAGGTCATTAGTCACATCCGGGCACCAAGCGCACAAAAAAAAAAAGTTCAATGATCTAGGCTGCCCTCACAGGTAACCACGTTTGCTAGTTTGTTAGTTGTCTGCCGTCCAGCGGGTCGGCCCACTTCCTGAACATAGCCTTCGCCCGCGCCCGAACCCTTCACGTGTTTGCTTCCAAGTCGACTGTGTAACACTGTTGACGGCCACGTGCGGTGAACAGACTGCCAGTACATGAAAAGGAGATGGACGGAGACTCCATCGGATCTGCAGGAGATGTTGAATGCCTGTATACGCGCAACGGAACTTAACAAAGGAAAAGACCAAGATGCGTATCCTCTCTGCACAATGTATGTGACCAGTTCAATCATCTACACGATCTGTCTGACCAGTTCAATCATCTACACGATCTGTCTGACCAGTTCAATCATCGACACACGATCTGTCTGACCAGTTCAATAACAAACACGATCTGTCTGACGACTTCAATCAAAAACACGATCTGTCTGACCAGTTCAATCATCGAACACGATCTGTCTGACCAGTTCAATAACAAACACGATCTGTCTGACTACTTCAATCATATACACGATCTGTCTGACCCAGTTCAATAATCTGCTCACTATGTCTGACCAATTCAATCATCTCTGGTCCCACTCTGAACAAGGAGAGCAGCTCCACAAAGCATGTCGTGATAAAACTCTCCCTGACTTTGTTCTGTCACGACAAGACTCGGTCCGGAAAACCAGGGTCTATCGGCTTCTGTCTGTCAGAAACTTTGAACATCACAAAAAATCACCCCTGAGCATCGCAAACATCACTCTGAACATCACAAACAATACAAACATCACTTTGAACATTACAAACATCGCGAACATTACTTTGAGTATTACAAACGTCGCAAACATCATTCTGAACATGACAAACGTCGCAAACATCACTCTGAACATAAGAAACATCGCAAACAACGTCGCAACACATCACTCTGAACATGACAAACATCGCAAACATCACTCTGAACTTTACGAACATCGCAAACCAACGTCTGTAACAGACAAGATATCAGCACATAGCCCAACAGGAGAAAGAACTTCACCTCCTAGCCCCAAGTTGACGGCCATGTATCTCATGATGCAAGCACTGTCATGAGAACTCTCTCTTCTCTCTCTCTTCTCTCTCTCTCCAGGTTCTCCTCTCTCTCTCTCCTCCTCGCCCCTCCCCCCACCCTCTCTCTCTCAAACAGTTAATCTATCTAATCTATCTATCTATCTATCTATCTATCTATCTATCTATCTATCTGTCCGGTGTATTCATCAAGCTATCTGTCTATCTATCTGTCAAAAATTAATATCATCTTTATATCTGGCAACTCTCTATCTCTCTGTATGTCTGTCAACCAGTAGTGTGAGTTGCTAACGCACGACGCGCGCGCGCGCGGAGTCGGTTTTGTGTGTGTGTGTGTGTGTGTGTGTGTGTCGTGTGTGTGTGTGTGTGTGGCAAGTTGCGCGGGTATGCGTATTGGTGTCCTGTGTGTGTGTGCGTGCGTGCGTGCGTGCGTGCTGCGTGCGTGCGTGCGTGTGTGGTGTGTTGCGGTGTGTGCTGTGTGTGGGTGTGTGGGTGTGTGGGTGTGTGTGTGTGTGACATCAGAG
>JADBJO010020117.1:0-20000 GCA_016801955.1 Conus betulinus | reverse complement strand
AGAAAGCAATCAGTACCAGCTGGCTTTGAAATCTATGATAAGAAACAAGAAAGAAGTCCCTCGCGAGATTCGACCCCTAAACTTTCGACACACCATTCCCGCATTTCAACCACACTAATTCGGCGCACTCTGACTGTTGCAGGAGTTCTTCTGCAAGTGTAATGCATGACTTCAATCCTGGTGGTCGCGAGGTGCAACGTGTGATTTTTTCGATTGTTTCTCTTGTGAAAATACAGAAGAGTTTGGAATACTGAACTCTGGTGTGTAGACAACAAAGAGCGTTTAATAAAGGTTAAAATGCTCTTTCCAAGGATGAATGGTGAGCGGTGTTTACATCCAACGACAAAATATCACACACAGACATACAGACGCAGACACAGACAGACTCTCTCTCTCTCTCTCTCTCTCTCTCTCTCTCTCTCTCTCTCTCACACACACACACACACACACACACACACACACACACACACACGAAGATTTTCTGTTATTTTGCACAATTAAGTTGACATTTTCACCGAGGTTTGCAAACCGCAGGGAGCTGACAATTTGGCAGAAGGGGATGGGTTGATATTCTTACCTTCGGACAGGAGCAGAATGGTTGAGCATCTTCCTTGCCTCTATCCCTCTGTACACTCTCTCTCTCTCTAAAGCACTTTTCACATGACCAGTTTGTCAGGCATTGAACATACACTGACCCTCCCCCCTCCCCCCACTCCCCGTCCTCTCTCTCCCTCCTCTTCCTAAGAAGGCAACAGATCTCTGGTTCACAGCCTGTTGTCTCTGTGACGCGCGACTGATTTATTTCCAGCACGTGCGCACAGGGAAACGCGCCATGAAGAGCAGAGGTCATCCACTGGGTCACTGGGTCACACTGGTGTGCCCAGTGAGTGATGAACTTTACGGTCAGATGTTGTACAGACTCTTCTGTTCCACCCAGCACCCCAGGAACCTAAATAACACACATCAAAATCAACCTACAAGCTACAGAACCAATATTGAATAATTTTTTTTTTTTTTTTTGGGTGGGGTGGGTGGGGGGTGGGGGTGGGGGGGGGTGTCTTCGTGGTCTTGTCCGACAAGGAATTCCATTTGGGAGATCTTTATGGACTGGTTAGTTGAGAATTTGTATCTCACATTAAAAATGACTGGTATGAGGAATTGAGTTAAATAATGTGAATTAACTGGTGTGATTTTTTTTTTTTCCGTACAACTCATTGAGGTTTACGGAGTCATCAATTTTTAATTCGCCTTTACTGAACCGATTTGTTTTATTTGGGATCTTTTGAACGACGTATATGTCTAGCTCCGCAACAACAACCGTCAACTTTGACCTCTGTGACAAATGGCTGATCCTAACTCAAACAAAGACACAGCAGGTGCCCGATCAGTTTGCAGGTCATGCTGACGAAGGGTCTGCCAGCAATGAGCAGCGACAGGAACAGGTCATTGTTCACACTTTCCGCCAACGTCTGCACACCATGGAAGTGTGAGCAATGTCTGTCCTACGGCCACCGCAGTGCACTGGAAAACTTGCTGCCTTCAGAACACGACCCAGTGTAAAGCACATACTTTCAGAACACGACCCAGTGTAAAGCACATACTTTCAGAACACGACCCAGTGTAAAGCACATACTTTCAGAACACGACCCAGTGTAAAGCACATACTCTGGAATCCGCCTGATGATTAGAAGTTGTTTTTTTTTTTTGTCTGTTATTCAGGCTGTCAATTTGGTTTTTATCTTTTCATTTTATTCAAAATGGATAAATTGTACAGATTCGACTCCAGCCTGATAACACCTTAACCAGCACGTTCATAACATCTCTCTCTCTCTCTCCTCTCCCCTCCTCTCTCTCCTCTCTCTCTCTCTCTCTCTCTCTCTCTCTCTCTCTCTCCTTCCTCCCAACCAGTCCAGTCTGCTATCGTTATTGTGAAGTGCGGCATTTTGCATAGTTTGCATTGTAGTCTATCGGAGTGATTTTCCCCATATTTTCTACTCAGCTAAAATCAACTCCATGGCTATCTCTGACTGACTGAATGTCGATGGTCGTGACGATTTTCACCAGTCACAGGAGACCGTGGGGGACCATGTTTAATGATGGTGAAGACATGAACCATAAGGTTGCGCTGTACAAGGTTTCTGAACTACCTGGAAAACATAAAGCGTGTAAAAGTGTTGATACAGACGACCTAAACTACTTGAAAAAAATAACCGTGTGAAAGTGTTAGACAGAGTTTGTAAAATACATGAAAAAAATGGACCATGTGAAAGTGTTGTACACAGTTTGTAAAATACACGAAAAATGGACCATGTGAAGGTGTTGTCATAGAGCTTGTAAAGTACTTGAAAACACGAACCATGTAAAAGTTCTGGGGGGAAAAAAAACAACAACATAAAAACATGAGCTGTGTGCAAGTGTTGTTACAGAGTTTCTAAAATACCTGAAAACTTGAAGCGTGTGAAAGTGTGTTAACACAGAGTGTCTAAAGCACCTGAAGGTAAGAACCGTGTAAGTGCGTTAGTATCAAGCATCTACACTACTTGAAGCCATACACCATGTAAACGTGTTGTTATAGAGCTTCGAAACTACCCGAAAACACGAATCGTTTACAAATACTGATACAGAGTTCTCAACTATCAACAAATGGGAATCATGAAACTGTTGTGAAAGTGTCGGCTAAGGGGCTCTGAACGTTTCCAACATACGGAACCTGTGAAAGTGTAAATTAAGTGAGGTAAGGGAATCGGAAGACACACAAGGTGTGAAGCGTTTCGGGCTGCTTGTGGGACGGGTGGGTTGTAGAACTACCTACCTTGAATTGCAACTTGCAGAAAGAACCGTGGATTTCTACAAGGTCTGCAGACGTTAACCCAGAGGTATTGTCAGTATGGACAACTGACCATTTCCTCCTGATGAATGTCCATCCTCTCTGAAGTGTGGAGACTTTCCTCTGCCGTCCGCTGGACTGACCAGTGTTGTGTCACTTCATGTTATCATTTCAGTATCTTCAGGCACTCGCTGTTGAGCGCTCTGTTGTTATTACCTCCCACGGTCTCTGCTTCTTTTTTTTTTTCCTTGGGGGTGGGGGTGGGGTGGGGGGGTGGGGGGGGGGGGTCACCATTGCTGGTTCTTTCCATTAAGATCAAAGCGAAAGCATCTGGACCGGTCAAAGTCCTATGAAACTTAGACTCTAGTTTTGTTTCATGATGTGTGTATATGTTTTAGGAGACACACAGGTGATATTCATAAAAAGAACAGAAAATATGAAAAACGAGTCTGGTGTGAGTCATCACAGCGCAATGATTTCAGACAACGGTGACATTTGAGGTACTGCAGAATGGGGTCACAGTTTTCTCACACATTTTGTTCTGTGTGTCGACGGGATCCGGATGGGCGGACACATGAGAAACACAACCAACACACAGTGATTGGCGGACACATGAAAAACACAACCAACACACAGTGATTGGCGGACACATGAGAAACACAACCAACACACAGTGACTGTCGGACACATGAGAAACACAAACAACAACAGTGATTGGCGGACACATGAGAAACACAACCAACACAACAGTGACTGGCGGACACATGAGAAACACAAACAACACACAGTGTGCAGCAATACAGGAGCTGAGATTTGCTCCCGACGGAACTCGTCTTTGTGTCTGCAGATGTATGATTGAAGGAAACTGATCGACAGACACAACTATCCCTTGTCTTTGAGATTTTACGCCAGGAATGATCACGGAACAGATATTCACTTTAGGATGTAAAAAGTAGTAGTAGTAGTAGTAGTAGTAGTAGTAGTAGTAGTAGTAGTAGTAGCAGTAGTAGTAGTAGCAGTAGCAGTAGTGGCAGTAGCAGAAAAATAAAGACAGAGAGAAACAAAGAAGGAAAGGGAAAAAAAAGAAGAAAAAAGAAGAAGAAAGAAGAGAGAGGAGAGTGACAATGATAAGGAGAAAGCAAAGAAATCAAAATGAAGCTGATGAGCATACAGGATGATGTAGGAATGTCAGTGTGATTCTTTACACACAAAAGCAGAACTGATAAAAAAAAGAAAAAAGGATGATGATGTTTCATGAAAAATAGGCAAGACAGTCCTTAAGACTGATCACTTAAAAGCGCAAGCTGAATCTGTCTTAGCGTGTGTGTGTGTGTGTGTGTGTGTGTGTGTGTGTGTGTGTGTGTGTGTGTGTGCGCGCGCGCGCGCGCGCGCGCGTCGTGCGTGCGTGCGTGCGTGCGCGCGCGCACGTGTGTGTGTGTGTGTGTGTGTGTGTGTGTGTGTGTGTGTGTGTGTGTGTGTGTGTGTGTGTGCATGCACGTGCACGAACACGTGCTTGTATGTATGTCGAAGACAGAGAGAGAGAGAGAGAGAGAGAGAGAGAGAGAGAGAGAGAGAGAGAGAGAGAGAGAGAGAGAGAGAGAGAGAGAGAGTTAATGACAGTTACCCTCATCAAACACAAAATCTCTCATCTAAAGAAAGAATTTTAAAAAATGATACTCATTCTTGATCTATTTTCTCTCTATCCATTCACACAACGGCGTGTAAACTATTCGCGGACACCAAAATTAATTTCAAACGTAACAACCAACCAGAAATCCCACAGACAGCAATCCTGGAAAGCCGTACGGTGATGTGGATGTTTAGAAATGTTTTCAATACTCTGATGATCGCCATCTTTATCTCCCACACACGTTCCCAAAGTAACAACCTTCACCCCACCCCCAGCATTTCCTTCTGCAACCAGAGCAGCAGTTACCGGCATTGCAGAGTCCGACCAAACGTCGGGAACCGTGACAACAGGAGAGCTGCTAACACACAAGAACGCCAGCCTAAAGGCAAACAGGAATTCAGCAACACAGCCAAGCAATAAACATGACAGTACTCAAACCACCAGCATTGTGCCAGCAACGACCTACAACCTGGCCCCATGTGTCAGTGACAGACACTCACAGCAAGTTGTTGTCCAGCAAGCAAGCGGTCAGCTGGTTTACGAAAGCTTCAACCAGACCCACAGAACACAGTGCCAGATCGTAGTCCAAGTTCCGCCCCACAGAATTGTGCTGTTAGAAATCAGCATCTGCCACAACATGGTGCTGAAGATTTCGGAGTACGTCAACCGCTCGGAGTCCAGTGTGGATGCGTTTGTTGTCGGTTGCAAGACAGAAGTAGCCGATGTCGCTGTGTATAGTTTGACGGACATGGTGTCGATTGCAGTCATGTTCCCCAGATGGAACTCGGAATACTGTGGCGCCAAGTTGTCCGTGTCCTTCTCTGCTGCTGACCGCTCTGCGAGACCCACCCAGCAAGTCCTTTTCCTGTCTCCGTCAGCAGGTAAGGCCGTTCCTTACCATCTGAGGATTTAGGTCTATGGTTTAGCGACTGTGGATAACTGACCTATTTCTTTACCATCTGATTATTGTTGTCAATGGTTTAGCGTCGGCAGATGAATGACTTATTTCTTTACCATCTGATCATTGAGGTCAAAGGTTGAGCGAGTATGGATGAATAACCTATTTCTCTATCACCTAATCATTTAGATCAATGGTTGAGCGACTGAGCACAAAAAATTAATGACCTATTTCTCTATCATCTAATTTTTTAGGTCAGTGGTTTGAGTGATCGTAGACGAATGACCGAGTTAAAGAAAAAACAACAACAACAAACAACAACAGCAACAACAAAAAACCCAGACGAATGAGCACTTCACAATGCACAAGCAACATGTTTCGACATCCCGGTCCTCTACAAGGAAGACCCATGAAAGTGATAGAGGAAAACGAAGCCAGATGATTGCAAGTGAAAGAAAGCTAAACTGTATTTCTTGGTTAGCGTACAACTTTGAAAGCCGTTGAGTGTTTTTCACTGTGAAGACAGGAGGCACTTTCGAAAAGAAAAGAGAGAGAGAGACTGGGGAGAAATGCGATTTAATGGGAATGAAAGAAAGGAGGAGGTGGTGGCGGTGGTGGTGGTTGTGGTGGTGGTGGTGTGGTGGTGGTGGTGGTGGTAGAATAATAGTAATTTGAATAGAGAAATAAACACACTTCATATTATTTTACATGCGAGAGTTCAAAGCATGCGTGCTTCCTTTGATGGTTCCTTGTTGTACACACAAACCATTGAACTTACATTCCCAGTCAGGAAACAACTTGTACTGAAGAGCGAAAAGTTACAGGGCGTCAGTGTCTGCTCTGTCTGTAGACACGGAATACATCCTTAAAGCTGACAGGACAGTACTCTGTCTTCTGCCTATACATACAGCGTACGTCATAAACCTCTGTTCTGTCTGTCCACACAGGATACGTCATCAATCTCTGTGTTCTGTCTGCCCACACAGGATACGTCATCAGTCTGTGTTCTGTCTGTCCACACAGGGTACGTCATCAATCTCTGTTCTGTCTGTCCACACAGGGTACGTCATCCATCTCTGTGTTCTGTCTGCCCACACAGGGTACGTGCAGACACCAGGGTGGGACGGCGCCAGCCGGTACCCGCCGTTCATGAAGGACTGTGTCACGCTGACCCCGCCCCTCCAGCAGGCCGTGGTCTTCCTCAGCTTCCTCAGCCTCAGTCTGGGCAGTGGGGACCAGCTGCTGACCTTCCCCGGCCACTGCGCCTCACAGCGCTATCCCGCCAAATGGCACGCAGGCAAGACTCTCCCCAGCCACTGATCTCCCCTGATGCCTTCTTTCAGAACAGCAGCCGACATGTTCCTCTCTCTTTACACTTGTTCGTGGACGATGATTCCGAAAGTTCCGGGTTCCGGATCCGGTTCTCGTTCCACTCAGAGCAGCTGAAACCCAGGAAGACCCTCAAAGGGCAGACGGCGGGCGACAGCAGGTGGAACTGTTCAGTGTCTGTGTGGCCTGACCTGTTCGAGCACTTCCCCTGTGACCTGGTCCCTCAGTGTGCAGAGGCTGAAGATGAGGCTCCCTGCCCCTACACCTCTCACACACATGTGGACTGAACAAGGTGAGTAAGATGAGGCTCCCCTGTCCCTACACCTCACACACATGTGGACTGAACAAGGTGAGTAAGATGAGGTTCCCTGCCCCTACACCTCACACACATGTGGACTGAACAAGGTGAGTAAGATGAGGCTTCCTGTCCCTACACCTCACACACATGTGGACTGAACAAGGTGAGTAAGATGAGGCTTCCTGTCCCTACACGTCACACACATGTGGACTGAACAAGGTGAGTAAGATGAGGCTCTCTGTCCCTACACCTCACACACATGTGGACTGAACAAATCAAGTAAGACGAGGCCGTGTGCCCCCTATAACTTCATACAAATTGATTGAAGATGGGTGTTTTAGTCTTGCCTGGCTCAGATCTACGGCTAAACCCACACACTCGGGTTTCATCTACTTAACATTTCTGACATTATCTAACACCTTCAGGTATCTGTATCTCTCGGGCCTGGAAGCCTGAAGGATATAACATGAAATGAGCATACAGTTAGTTAAACCCTACTATGTGGTTTCAGACCAAAATTGAAATCCATATCCAGACCAGAATTGAATCCATAATCAGACCAAAACTGAAACCCATATCCAGACGAAAATTGAAATCCATATTCAGACCAAAATTGAAATCCATATCCAGACAAGAATTGAAATCCATATTCAGACCAGAACTGAAATCCGTATCCAGACCAAAATTGAAATCCATGCAAACACCAAGACTGAAATCCATATCATCGTCGTGTCCATCGTCCTCATATTATCAATATGAAAGAAGACTCAGAATCCTATGATGTTTCTGCTGCCCTACTCACGAGGTGACCAGTCCTGACTTCCCCACATCCATGGCGAATTCTTAGCGTCTCCGTTGTCGGCATGATCCTGCGGACTGTCGCTGGGTGGACGTGCTGATGCTCTCCAGATGAGGCCGCTCTCTCACGCTGGCTCGGTGGCCGAGCAGTCACTGCGTGGGTTGGATCAGACCTGGCGTCACTCACTGAGCATCACGGACCTGACTCAGCAGCGGTGGAGCATCTCGTCTGCTGGTCTGCCTCATCACGCCATGGTACTGGTTGCTGCCTGTGGACTCCTGGCTCTGAGGGTGTGCACTATGGCTGTGTCTGGGGGGAGGCGGAATGAGCGGTGTGGGAATAATGGCACTGGAAGGACAGAGAAGGTGAGGCCACACTCATGAGAGTGTCCCAGCTGTCTGTCTGGAGGCTGTCTTCATGTGGGCATCAGGCAATTCTGGGAACCAAGGGAGAGAATAAAAACACAAATCTCTCCGAGTAAACCCCTTCCCCTCCCCCCCCCCCCCCCCCCCCCCACACACACACACACACACACACGAAAAGACACTAACATGATGATCTAAGATTTCCGGTCATTCACGCTCATACCAAACAAGCAGGAGAATGAAAGAGTGTCACCCCTTTGGAGAATTCAGAAGCCTTGGTGCCTCGGAGGGTGTTCCAGACAGTCTCAATCCTAGGAAGGTAACGGCTGGAAATGCTTCTGAAGAAGTTGTGGAATAGTATTGGAAACACACATCCAACGTTGTTTTTCCTTTGGCATCACAAACGTGTCTGCAAATTCATCTCATCGCAGAGTTTTGAGCGGCATCTTGCTGACCCTTTTCAAGGCGGAAGACTGATTGGGTTCTCGACAAAAATGTTTGCTTTCCTCCCCCAGACTACAGAACACACTCTGCTAATCCCTACTCACCCCACACAAATAACGTTCGTAGCGTGAAGCCCAGGTAAGCCACACATGATTCACCAATTCCTCCAGGACAGCTGGCCATACAGGTGGGGGATGGGGGCGCGGGGATGGGGAGAACGGAGGGAAGTCCTTTTTGAGAGGAAAAACAGACCAAGGTGCCACGCCCTGCGCCGACGTCGACCTGTGAGGGCAGGACAGGAGAGTAGGGCTCGGTATGCGTCCCTTTTCATAATAAGAATTCATTTTTCTTCTTCTTTTTCTTTTTGTTCAAAGATTGGAAGGGGGAGGATGTATGTGTGTATATGGGGGGTATGTGGTTATGATCGTGTGACTAGAAATGTTTCTTAAAAGAATAGTTTTTCTTGTGAGAAATGACTTTGACAATTTGGAAAGGAAGGATCAACGATACAAACTAACTTGAAACTTTTGAGGCCCCATGTCACTACACTTGACAGAAATGTACATTACACAAGTCCAGAAAGACGAGACACCATGTCACCACACTTGGCAGAAATGTACATTAGACAAAGCTAGTCCAGAAAGACGAGATGCCATGTCCCCACACTTCACAGAAATGCAAAGTCAACTAGTAAGCTGAGGCCCCATGCCACTGTACGTCACAAAAGTACGAACTAAACAAGTTTTTAGAAAAATAAAACCCAATGTCCCTATCTTGACATGCAATGCAAAGTGAACAAGGAAGTTGACACTCATGTACCTACACTCCACAGACATGTACGCCAAACAACATGCGGAAAGAGAAGTCCCCTATCCACACACTTCAGGGACGCGCACTTCACCCTTAGTTTTCAATCAGGTGTTGAGTCTCTCTAGGACAGACAAAGTTTGTGATTCCCGTGTGTAAAAAAAATGTCAGCAATCATATAAATCAAGAAACTGCCATCCCAACTCACGGATGAGTATGCTTTGTAAGATCTTCAAACGCATGATCGTCAGTGAGGTCATGAAAAACCTGAAGACGAATAATACCTCACTTATCCTGTATTGGGAGGACGGAAGCCATTTTAAACACGGCTCTGTGGTTCGCCAGAGCTGTCTGACGGCATGGAGCACGGCTTTCCACCTGACGCTGTGGTGGTAGATTTTACGAAGGCTTTTGGTAAACAACAGCCTTTTGATCTACCACTGCACGTTTGGACGGGAGAAGAAGGGCAGAAGAGAGGTTGGACGGCAGAAGAAGGGCAGAAGAGAGGTTGGGCAGACGGCAGAAGAAGGGCAGAAGAGAGGTTGGACGGCAGAAGAAGGGCAGAAGAGAGGTTGGACGGCAGAAGAAGGGCAGAAGAGAGGTTGGACGGCAGAAGAAGGGCAGAAGAGAGGTTGGACGGCAGAAGAAGGGCAGAAGAGAGGTTGGACGGCAGAAAGGGCAGAAGAGAGGTTGGACGGCAGAAGAAGGGCAGAAGAGAGGTTGGACGGCAGACGGCAGAGAAGGGCAGAAGAGAGGTTGGACGGGGGAAGAAGGGCAGAAGAGAGGTATGTATGCAGGCAAGGGAGACGGGGTGGTAGTGGGATGAGGGTGGAGGAAGACCTGAGGGAGGAAAAGAGAGAGGAGAGGGAAGGCGAACGGTTGGGTTGGTGAGGACCTGAACCGGAGTAAATCGACAACTTACCCGACGAGGTCAGTTCTCTTGCTGAGTCATTGCCCAGGCAAGCATCCAGCAGCTGTTCCAGTGGCCCGAACGCGCTGAAGAGATGGGAACCGGAATGGAACACGCAGTGATGTTCTGAGGACAGGGCTGTGGAAGACTGTTGGCTGTCAAGCGGCCTCATGACCCGCTAGCACAGAACTGGAGTAGGTCAGACTCTTGCTCATGCAACATCCACAGACAACCTGCCAGACAAAACAACAAAGAGTTCCCCCTTTTAATTCATATATATAACTTTTACATTATTCACATAAAATTCTTTCTATTTTGTTTCGGAAAAATTGAAAGGTATTTCAAATCAAACACATAAAAGTCCTTGTGAACTAAACAAATATTTTTTTTCTTTCAAAGTTAGGCATCAACACTGCCATGCAAAATAATCATCTCTACACCTGCAACTCCCCGGTCCTCACACACCTGTGTCAGTTGTCTTTCCCCACTTTGGCCTCAACGAGCCACAAACTCTTTTCAATCTTCGCGACCTCTTGGCAACTTATAAACAAAGAAAGAAACAAACAAACAAACAAAGAAAAACAAACAGACAAACAAGCAAACTAAAACCACTTCCTCGTCCACGAACCGTGCCTGCGCCCCTGCTTAAAAAAGAACTCGCCCCTACTCTATCCAGAGAAGAAGTTCCTGAAAAGAAAAGAAAAACAAATTTATTATGTTTTTCTTAATTTTTTTTTTTTTTTTTTTTAGAGAAAGTATCTTTATCTGAAGAATCTTCATTTTCACTTTTTTTTTTTTTTTTCTTTCTTTTCATTTCTTTTCACCCACATCTCACCCAGTGGTTTGCTGAGCCTAGCATAAGCCAGCCGTGGTCTTTACTTAAATTTCCATTGGACACCTCCCGTGTCATTACAAGTGAAAAAAAATGTGGCATGCGCTCTTACCGAAGCCTCTCTCTGCGACGTCGCCGACGAGTTTATCTACTGATTCAACAGCCTATCCTACAGGGGGGGACACACTAGTCGCCCTGGGGCATCTGGTCACTACTCAGCATACATGCATGTTGCACGGTTTCCATGACTAGGTGAGCCAAGGCACAAATCTTATTGTTTCGATGGCCTGCTCAAGCGACCACTGTTTCGTTGACAACTGTAACCCGCCGATTTGTTAGCAGCGCCGATTTGTAGAGCACTTACAAATCGGCGGGCTAGGCCCCTGCCGTTTTGTAAAGCGCTTTACAACGGCGGGCGTTTTATCTCCTGCTTCTTTGGATTAAAACGATAAACTGTTATTACGCTTTCAGTGACTATTCCCGCAATTTTGATGACTTTCTATTTTGCTCATCAAGATGGCGGACTGACACACGTCGTTTTGAGGAGCACTCTAACGAAGAGAAAAAGACAAGCCTGCTAACTTATTTTACTACCCCCCCCCCCCCTCTCTCTCTCTCTCTCTCTCTGTCCGTTTCTCTCTGTCTGTCTGTCAGTCTGTTGTCGGTCATGTAAACGTTACAGAAATGAACAAATTTGATTGTGTGAGCGAGTCAGGGCAAAAGGAATAGACTGTTTACTCCCCCCCCCCCCCCCCCCCCCCCCCCCCCCCCCCCCAACACCACACACACATATGCACAGGCTTACATACACAAACTGATATACATACACATATACTCACACACACACACACACACACACACACACACACACACACACACACACACACACCACACACACATACACACACACACCGCATTTCAGTCCGCCGTTTTGACGAAATAGAAATTCATCAAATCTGCAGTAATAATCACTGAAAGCGTGATAATAGTTTATCGTTTTAATCCGAACAGGATATAAAGCGCCTGCTGTTTTGTAAAGCGTTTACAAAAACGGCGGTGACTTAACCCGCCGATTTGTAAAGCACCCGCCGATTTGTAAGTAGCACTTACAAATCGGCGCTGCTTACAAATCGGCGGTTTTACAAGTCATGCAATATGCGCCGATTTGTAAGCGCTTACAAATCGGCGCTGCTTACAAATCGGTGGGTTACAACATATTCTACAGATATGATCAGTCACGAACTTACCAGAAACTTGGCACAGTTCCTGACAGAATATGTATCTGTCTCAAACTTTCAAAGCTTTGTGAGCCCAATTTGAGGAGATAAGTAGTTGTTCGTTCTTCGTTTTCATTGTCTTGAAAGTTGTTTATCTTGCCTGAAGAAGACCTAAGAGGTCAAAATGCGTGGGGTTTGTCCTGTAATTGGTTCGTCTCTTTCGTTCAGCAGAACAGTAATTTTTCTTTTGAGTTTGGTTCAGCTTCCACCTGCAGTCATCTCACTCAGAAACTAACTTTTTTGTTTTGCGTGTTTGCAGTTGGAGGCTGGAGGGAGATGCTACGACTACAAAGCGCGTTCACATCGTTCCTGGTTTGATGCTGACAGACTGTGCCGCCTGGACGGTTCCACCTTGGCCAGTCTGGAGACTGTTGAGGAATGGGGCCACGTGCTGCAGGCTGTGCAGCACACACGTTCAGCTCACATCATATGGATCGGCCTGACAGCCAGCCAGCCCATGCCAGCATCACCATCCCTGAACACTATGTGAGGTTTTTCCGAGTTTTCTTCTGGTACGGATTTTTCTGAGTATCCGTGCACGCATGCTTTACACCTGTTCCAGTGTGTCTGGGGTAGGAAGGATGGGAAGTTGTTGTTATTGACGCAACCCAGCTGAAAGACTCCAGGGATATCCAACAGCCGAAGTACTTGAACACTATGGTACAAATGCATCAGCTGGGGATGAGAACATTACGTGTTTGACCGTTTTCGATTACCCCGCCATATGGGCAGACACACTCCGATTTCGGGGGATTTGTAGACTGATAATGTTATCCTAGGAGCTTGTCACAACTGAAGACAATCCCCGCATAACTATGCAGAGCATAACAACATTTTAATGTAGCCTTGGTGTTCTGGCCTATGTCAAACTGGCCTCACAGCCTTAAGCCAAAGTGGGGATGGGAAGCGAATTAGGAGAATTCTAAGTTACGTTATTTGGGTACTGTTGCTGAGTTTGAGCGTAGCTTGCTGTCGCCGTTGGTGGCCTGTTGTGATGGAGTAATGACGCTGCCACTAGTGGGCTGAGGAAAGAAAACTCTTGGAGCTGCCTCTGCTAAAATTTGCGTTCCTTTTGGCGCTTCGTTATCCCATAGGAGAGCATGAGGGACTGCTGGCTTACACATAGTTTTAGAGCACATCGTTTCCTTTAAACTAGCTATAGAAAGAAGAAAACTATATAAGCAGTTCTCCGTCCAGTATCTTCTCTCTCTCACTTTCTCTCTCTCTCTCTGTCTGTCGGTCTGTTTGTCTCTGTCTCTCTCTTACATCAACATCTGCATGTGTGCACATAGATAGTGAAATAAAAACTATGCACACGGCTGCATTTGGTTACACACGCGAAGAGAGAGAGAGAGAGAGAGAGAGAGAGAGAGAGAGAGAGAGAGAGAGAGAGAGAGAGAGAGAGAGAGAGTTGACATACCAAACAGTTTCGGTTACTATCTCAAGGTTTTACACACATCAAACCACATGGGTTCGTGCAAAAAAAAACGAACAAACAAACAAACAAACAAGCAAACCCCAAACAAGAAAGCCAGCGACACTTCACTGAACTTTCAGCTGACTCGGCCACTTCACCATTTCAGGTACTCTGAGACCTGGCACTGGCTCAGCGGCTCCGTGGCCTACTCCATTGCCCTCCAGTCTCGCCATGACCTCGGCCTCTGTGGCTACATCCAGCACCGAGTGGCAGGGTCTCCTGCCGACCAGCTGGCGGTCAAGCCGTGCAGGTCCTCCCGCCATGGAGCCGCCCTATGTGAGCTCTCCCCGCCCTCAGACCGTCACCACGTTACCATGCCACCGACCGCTCCAGTGGCCAGCAGCAATGTGACGTCACGTGTCCCTCTCGTGGCGTGTCCGCTGCAGCACGTGACTCACCGGATGTTAGCCTGCGACCTGGCCAGCTCGTGCTGGAGGTTGGAGGAGGAGGAGGAATGGTACCGCGTGTCTTGTAGTGTGTCCCCGGGGCTGAGGCCGCCCTATTTCTACTGTGGGGTGCCCGGGGGGTTTGTGCCCTACAGTCTGCTGTGTGATTTCCATCAGCACTGTGGTAACGGAGGTGACGAAGACTTCTGTGTGCATCCTGCCTGTGAGAGAGACATGATGAACTGTGGCAATGGGCAGGTCCTCTATCCTCTACTCAGCCGCTCCCCCCCCCCCCCCCCCCCTCCCCTCCCCCCACCTGGCAGTCCTCGCACCTCGTCTATGTCTGTCTGTCTGTTCCCCCTTCCCCTCTCGCTCACTTCCCGCCTTCCCTTTGGTTTAAACAAAATTGTTCTACAATCGATCACATCATCACATTGCTAGCAATCATATAGAAACAATTTTCTGTAATACAAAGTTTAGGTTGCATTTATTGATTTCGAGAAAGCTTTGGACACTGCTTGAAGGAAACAACTTGGCCTATTTTGATTTTTAAAAATGGAATTAAAGGTAATATTTACAGATGTAAAAGAAGTAGTATGTACGAAATTGTTAAATCTCGAGTTCGCTCCGGTACACAGTTTACAGGCCACATATATTGCTTTAATGGTTTTAAACAAGGTGATGCCTGTAGTTCTCTTCTTTTCACTTTGTTTGTAAACAAACTCGCTCTCGAAATTATTGATAATTTATTGTAGATATGGTGTTAGCCTGAATATTGATTTGATTGAACTGTTTATTATTTTTTATTTATTATTTATTTTGCTGAATACATGATTGGCTTACAAACGCAATTAAAATGGTCCTATACAAATGCATGCCAGTTACAGCTTAAGGTCAATTCGGATAAATCTGGCATGTAAACCAGGAAATGTGGGTATCTCGCAAGTTTGAGAGATGATTTTACAACAATATAAAGATGAACGTAGTAAATCCTTATCGATATCTGGGTATTGTATTTTCCACCGGACTAAGTTTTAAGCATGCATGCCAAGATTTAGCAAGTAAAGGGAAACAAAGTACCATTAACATTATATGTAAGTTGTATCAACTGAATAAAAATTCTTTGAAACTGTTCTTAAAGCTTTTTGATTCTCAGATCAACACAGACTTCTATATGGTGCTGAGGATTGGGGTTTAGAAGATGTTTCCTCTATTATTGAAAGGGTTCATTTGTTTGTGTTAAAGAAGTATGTAGGAGTTGGTACTAAAACGGCAAAACGACCTTGCGTATGGTGAATTGAATCGATTCCATTAACGGTTAACTCTAGTGTTTCTTGCATTAGATACTGGTTGAAACTGACTCGTATTGAGGAAAATAGACTACCATCCGAAGCGTATAAAATATTATCACATTTGGCCAATAGGGGAAAAATCAGTTGGGCTTCAAGGGTTCATGATGTTTGGAATAGGTATAGCTTTCTCATATGCGTGGGATATCAAGGCGTGGGTGCATAAATTCCTTTATAAAGACGTTTACACCAAGATTAATTGATTGCAGGTGGCAGAATGGGAATTAACATATAAATAACATCCACAGATTTATAGATTACAGGAAATGCAAGACATCACATGATTTTGAACCATACGTCCTTCTGGGTCTGGACAGATTTATGCGATACATTCTACCAAGATTTGGGTTTAGAATGTCTGATTTATCAGTGCATAGTTCGAGATATGCACGTTGCGCAGATCTACCACTGATGATGAAATCACTTTTTTTGTCTCGCATTTGATGATTTCAGACACAGTCCAAAATATTACAACCCCAGAGAGTTCAGATTAACTTTACTTTAAGCATCACAAAACGCATGGAGACACAGTTTAGTACATCCACATTATTACAACAACCCCAGAGAGTTTCAGATTAACTTTGCTTTTAGCATTACAAAAGACAGATCGGTAGAAATTTTGCTGTCTATCTCCATAAAGCTTTCAAGAGAAGAGAAATGGCTTTATCTTCCATGACCAAATTTGCTTGTCCCTAGAAGGTAATTTTAGTGCATGATATCGTGTGCGAACTGGTGTAATATTGTTCGTTTCATTTTTCTCTTCGTTTCCTCTGTAAGTTGGTGGAGCGCTTCCAGGTAACCATTTAATTGATCGATTAATTTATGTATTTTTTTTAAGCAAATGATGAATTAACACTATCATCTGAATTTGTTTTGTTATATCTGTCATCAATGTTCACACCCCTTCAAACGGGACTTTGGCCTTACTGACTAAAATTCTGTTCCGTTCTGTTCTGTTCTGTTCTGTTTGTCTGCTCCCCTTTCCCTTTATCCTTTTCCCTGCTATGTCTAAAAGCAACCAAGAAAAAAACACAATAGGATTATTTTCCATCAGTGAGACTCCTACTCTGCCCATGCCAACTAAACTGCACCACACACCAAAAGATGCTTGGATTGTAGTTTGGGTGTACAGTGTAGTAAGCGGTCATATTTTCAGCTTTTTCATTTTCAACTTTCCAATGATTTATCATCTGTGGTGTCAGTGTGTGGCCATCCAGAAGCGCTGTGACGGTCACACAGACTGCATGACGGGCTTTGATGAGGCCAACTGCCGTGTCTCCCCAGTGCTGTACCCCGGCGTCCCTCCCCCCGCCCTGGTGGAGTTTGACCGATCTGCTGGGTTCACCGTCACCCCCTCTGCCACACAACGCCACCCAGTGTCCGGCCACTCACTTCCAGTGTCACCACGGCGGCTACTGTCTGCCGCTGTATGTCCGGTGTAACGGCGTCATCGACTGTCCTGGCCACCAAGATGAAACCTGGTGCCAGAATTACAGGTGTCCAGGGTTATACCGATGTCGTGGAAGTGACAGAACAATCTGTGTGCACGTGAATCACCTGTGTGATGGTCTGCCCCAATGTCCACAACGTGATGATGAACTGATGTGTGACGTCACTTGTCCAGAGTCATGTACGTGTTATGGTCTGGCCTTCACCTGTACCGACACTTTCCAGGTCAGTCGTTTCCAACAGCTACGTTACTGGATGCCAAGGACAGTGGGCTGCGTCAGGTTGATATCAAAGATCATTTCATGCTGATCCATCTGGGTGTTCGGGCGTGTGGTTGGAATAATTTGACGGACCTTCCGCTGCCAAGCCTTCACAGTTTGGATTTAAGTGACAATTTGCTTAGTAATATGCATTTAAAATATTTCGTGGCAATACATCATCTACGAATACTGAGTCTGGCTGGTAATCCTTTATCTTGCTGTTTTTCTAATCAACAAAATGGCTACCTGTTGCTGCTGCTATTGGTTTTCAACATTTCTAGAATCCAGCTGGAATCTCTCGACATGGATAACTTGTCAGTCACACTTCCGAACTTGCAAGTTTTAGATGTGTCCCAGAGCGGCATTAAGACCGTGAAAGGTGGACATGGATTCCCAGACCTCCGTGTTCTGGATCTACGGGGCTGCCCTGTGACTGATTTCACTTCGGATTTCATGAAAAGGATGGACAGCCTCCAGTTCGTTTTTGCCGGCAACTTCAAGCTGTGTTGTTCTGCCGTATTGCCAGACCTGTTCAGAGGGGGACTGTACAGCGCCATCCGATGAAATATCCTCGTGTGATGACTTGCTCAAGTCCGTCACTTACCGCTCAGTTCTGGCATTCTTTGCGGTGCTAGCAATATGTGGAAACTTGGGAGGTATCGTTTATCGTTTGTGGTCTACATCAGGTAGAATTCAGATCGGCTTTGTTGTCTTCGTGCTTCATCTGTGCTGTTCAGATCTTTTGATGGGGCTGTATCTGGCTTTTATTGGGTTAGCAGACCACGTTTATGCTGGCAGTTATATCTGGAACGAGACAAGTTGGAAGAACAGTGCGATCTGTGGTACTGCAGGGTTTCTGTCGTTTCTATCTTCCGAGGTGTCAGCATTCCTTATATGCATAATCACCTTGGACAGATTCCTTGTGCTGCATTTCCCTTTCAGTCAGATCCGGTTTGGAGCCACGTCAGCTCACATGACCTGCATCATCATCTGGACACTGGGACTCATCCTGGCTGCTGTACCTCTGCTTCCTGTGACGTCACACTGGGAATTCTACCATCAGACGGGTATTTGTATTCCGCTGCCTATCACCAGAGCTGACTTTGCTGGCCACAGTTATTCCTTCAGTGTTATGATTGTTGGCAACCTAGTCCTCTTTCTGCTGATCGCTGTGGGTCAGTCTCTCATCTACTGGTCCGTGAGATCCAACGCTATGTCTGAACAGACAGAGAATGCAGACAGCGACCAACAGTGGCGAAAGAGTCAAGTCCAAAGAAACTGTCCTTGCTAGACGTCTTCTCACCATCGGCATATCTGACTTTTTGTGCTGGTTTCCTATTGGACTGTGTGGTCTGTTGGCGGCCATTGATGTCGTCATTCCAGGGGAAGTCAATGTTGCCATGGCCATTTTTGTATTGCCACTCAACTCAGCACTCAACCCGTTCCTCTATACCCTTAACATAACACTAGAAAAACGCCAGAAAGCGAAAGAACTTCGTTTTCAGAAGCTTTTACATGCTGAACTAAAGATGAAAATCCGCGCTTTTTAGGACATTGCACAGTGGTATTTTCATCTTGCAAGGTTCAAACCATTAAAAGACTCAAAACATCACGGTCGGTTTTTTTTTTTTTTTTTTTTTTTTTTTTTTTTTGTCTTCCCAAGTTCAAACCAGTACAACAATCCAACATTACAGTGGGAGTTTTCATCTTGTATAGGTTCAGATCAGTTCAACAATCAAACATCACAACGGGAATTTTCATCTTGCGTGAGTTCAGATCAGTGTAAATCAAACGATACAGTGATAGATTTCACCTGGCGAGGTTAAATCACTATGACAATCAGTTCAGATCGGTGTAAGAATCAAACAATACAGTGATAGATTTCACCTGGCGAGGTTCAATCACTATGACAATCAGTTCTGTTCAGTAAGTGTGGACTTGTCGCCACAGACGTGACAACTCAGAGAAGGGAGATAACTAGTGTAAGTACTGAGCTACCAAACAAACGCAACAAAGACTAACACTAACGTAAGTAAACACTACAGAAATGAGTGTCGACCTATTGGTCTTCTTCAAAAAGGATGTGAACAAAGAAATACAGACAATAAAAACAACACAAATAAACAGATAAATAATGAGCAAAAACAAGTAAAGGTGAACAAGTCTGTCTTCCCCATTAAAATGACTGAAAAAGCTTTCACAAATGAGGGGATGAGAGAAAGGGGAGGAGGAGGAGGAGCATGAGATGATGAACAGGAATGATGTTCAAATCTGTGTATTATCTGCTGTACACTGCGCAGTTTGAACAAAAAACAATTTGTATAGCCTCTGGTGTCGACTTTCGCCAGCAGACTTTAAGGTCAGAGTTGAATCGTGGTCACGGGGAAGGATGGTCTCGTGCAGTTTATTGCCTGGGTTGCTGTCAAAATCGTGATGAAACGGCCATGGGTTTACGTTGTTGTTGTTGTTGTTTTTTGTAAGAAAAGCATCTTGGTATGCGTTTATGTTACTGTGCTGTGTGTGTATGTGTGTGCGTGCTAGCGTGAATGCAAGCGTGCGCTCATGCGCGCTTTCATGTGTGCGTGCGTGCGCGCGCGCGTGGGTGCGTTGTGTGTGCATACGTATATCGCACACAATAACACACAGTGGTCATCATCTTCCTG
>JADBJO010020116.1:0-13826 GCA_016801955.1 Conus betulinus | reverse complement strand
GAGTGCGAATTCGCGAGATAAAGTAATAAATTCATATGAAGAAAGCTTCTAAAAAATTTGTATTCATTGGGAATATGTTATGCTGAATGGTGTTTGTGATGGAGGACAAAGATGGTCATTTTACTTACATTTCTGATACTGACAGTAGTGTGAATGATTATTTTGCTGGCATGGATTTTTTTTTTCTTGTTTGGCATTTTTGCATGTTTTGTGAAATTCATGTGGTGGAAAGGATAAGAATCTGATCAACTCCCTAAACTGTAGATCAAAGGAAGCATGTTTCATTGAGAGGTTTAGATGGAAAGTTAACTATGCTGAACAATTCATTGAAGCCATTAGTCATCAGGATTTTCAAGACACACTTAAGTTGTGCAGCTGAAATGATTGATGCAGACATAGATGGAGCTCTGGAATTATTTAATGACTGTATTTTGCAACACGCTGGTTGTATGAAAGAAAAAGATTTATTTTGATGAGAGATCAGACAAGAAGAGAAATAAATGGTTTGATGAAGAATGTAAAAATTGGAAGAGAAAAAATGTGAGAATGTTACTTTCGAAGGTTTGTAGAACGTTAAAAGATAATGACAGGACCGAGTATTGTAAAGCTCGAAGAGAATACAAAAAAATCTCTTGGAAAGAAAGAAAAGGAATATAGAAATTTGCAACTTAATGATCTGGTGTCTTCTGTAGGTAATCAGTACAACTTTGGGAAAGCTGTACACAAATTGTTCCCAAACGACGTGGTGTATACAATAACATTAGTACCGAGACTGGTTTTTGCATTTTAAAAATATTCTTGACAAGCAGGTTGATAATACAAACTTAGAAGAGGAGTATGACTATTTCAGTTGAAGACAATGAAGAGAGATGGTTTAATCAGCCAATTACGAAAGAAGAGGTTATTGGTGCATTGGGGAAATTAAAAGAATTCAAAATCAGCGGGTCCAGATGGTTTAATAGGTGAATTTTTTAAAGTTTTCTGATGATTATGTTGTTATGTTTTTGGTAAGTTGTTTAATGCTCTGTTTGATAAAGATGTATATCCTAAGCAATGGACAGAATCCATAATTTGTACATTACACAAAAAGGGAGATGTAGATGACCCGAACAATTACAGGGGCATATCACTGAGCAATGTGAGCAGTAAACTTTACAGTTCAATAATTAATGTAAGACTGCAAAAAATGGATTGAAGAAAATAATACCACTGGTGAGTATCAGGCTGGATTTAAACAGAATTATTCAACAATAGATCATATTTTCACACTTGTGGCGTCCGTTCAAAGCAGTTAGTGAACAATAGAAAGTTGTATGTTGCTTTCATAGATTTTGAAAAAGCTTTCGATTCCATATCAAGAAAACTTTTGTGGCCAATACTTGTTAAAAATGGAATAAGGGGGAAAATGTATGCCTGTATAAGAAGTATGCATGATAATGATGTTAAAGCAAGAATAAGAAATAAGGCAGATTTGACAGATTTTATTAGTTGTTCAAGAGGGTAAAACAAGGTGATGTGTGCAGTCCAGTTTTGTTTTCTTTGTTTATTAACGAACTTGCTTTAGAAATAATTGAAAATGGAAGGCATGGAATGAACATTTCATCTGATTGATTCTCTGAGTTGTTTATTTTATTATTTGCAGATGATATCATTTTGATGTCAGAAACAGTGGTTGGACTACAAACTCAGTTGAATAGTTTGTATACAGCATCCAGTTATCTGGAATTGACGGTGAATATGAATAAAAGTAATATTATAGTTTTCAGGAAAGGTGGTTACTTAGCTTCAAGGGAAAAAATGGATATATGTACAACAGAAATGAAAGTTGTTAACAGTTATAAGTTTCTTCTAGGTATGTACTTTTCAACCAAAATTTAGTTCTACACAGCATGTGATGAATTGGTAAGTAAAGCTAAAACGAGCATTAACAACAATTCAGAGAAATTGTATAAACTTGAGAATAATTCACCTGAACTAAGCTATTTCGATGCCCAAGTTCAGCCTATAGTACAGTATGGCGCTGAAATATGGGCTTTGGATAAGGCGGCTTTAGAAATAGAAAAGGTACACACATATGGTCTTTAAAACGTTCTTAGGTGTATAGATATAAGAACACCGAACGATTTTCTTGTATGGCGATCTAGGTAGATACCCTATATACTTGAAACTCTTATGTAGTTGCATTAAATTCTGGTTAAAGCTGACCTATATATAGATTACCATATGTTATAGAATGTTGTCTTGACGAAAAGGGGAAAGTATGCGTGGGTTACACATGTTCGTACAACTTTAGACAAATATGGATTTTCTTATGTTTGGGATAATCAGGTGTTAGTAGTAGAGTCTGTTCAATGTTCATTAAAGAATTTAGACAGAATAACTGATTGCAGGGGGCAGGAATGGGGACAAATCATACGCAAGCAAGTGAGAGATACAGTTTTCATAGAGCGTTTTTAAAATAGTTATCTAAGGGAGCCCTATGTGTCTATGAATGTAAACAAATTTGTAAAGAATGCCCTTAGTAAATTTAGATTTGGAGTTTCACCTATATTGACACATTCTTTACGGTATACAAGAACAACTGAGTTACAGGTGTTATGTCCAATATGTTCATCTGCTGAGGAAAGATGAGATCCATTTTGTCTTTATGTGTCCAGCTTACAGTGATTTCAGAAAAGAATTCATTCCAAAAAAATACTATGTTAATCCATGCATGTTCAGGTTGTGTCTTTTACTTTCATTGTCTAACATTGTACGATGCGAAATTTGTCATTGTATATATATAAAGCCTTTGCAAGACGTGCTGTCATCATTAACTAGATGCTACTATTTTGCATTGTACTGGTAGACATGTATTTACACTGTGTGATTATCGTTTGTAACTGTATTTTGATTGAGGCCCCATCAGAATGGGCCAGTGGCCTTCTGATTAAAGAATTCATTCATTCATTCATTCTCTCTCTCTCTCTCTCTCTCTCTCTCTCTCTCTCTCTCTCTCTCTCTCTCTCTCTCTCTCTCTCTCTCTCTCTCTGCAGTATTGAGTGCATTTGTGCGTGTGTGCAGGCATGTCTGTGTATGTGTGTGTGTGTGTGTGTGTGTGTGGTGAGTGAGTGTGTGTGTGTGTGTGCGTGGGAAGGGGGGGGAGGTGCATTTTGGGGTGTGAGTTTGTTTCTGTGTGTGGGTGTTGTGTGAATGTCGAGGTTTTATGATTTTCTTTTGCTTCTTAAGTGACACCTTTGGTTGGTTTTTTTAAAACTCAACAAACATACTACGGTATTACACACCAGCCTTTTTCTGGGATAGCATTCTTCTTAAACCGAAAAGGCAGAGGAGTCAAATTACCACTTTCCGCGGTCACTGAGGAGAAACAATCAGGTTTCGAAATACCAGTATATGACCAGGAGTTATATGTTAGTGAGCTTCCTCCCCATTGGAGATGTCTCCCCTTTGGGCGACTATAAGCTTGCCGAAGGTTCATTTTGAGAAGCATTTATTATTCCCCATTTCACCACTCAAGCACATACTGTTAGTTAGGCAGAATGACCACTACAGATATGAATGCTTATCACACACACACACACACACACACACACACACACACACACACACACACACACACACACACACACACACACACCCATTTCTACTACAATGTAAGACATAAGAGCAAGCTTTGTTTATAATTCAATATTTCTTGCAGTCATTGCACACCAAGCTGCTCTGTAAGTTGCTGGAATGGTGCTCGGTACTTATCCTTGGAATTTATTAGTTTATTGTATATATATAGATAGATAGATAGATAGATATATATATATATATTTGTTAAAAATAGAATGGTAAAAGGAAGTTTTAAAATCGACAGGTCTGTTCGAGCGCTGGCTCTCCTCAGGATGTTTTGGGTTGTCTACTGCCGGTGTTATATGGCCCAGTGTCACTGTTTACACGTGCGGATTGGCTGCACGTGTTGTTCGGTTTTCAGGTTGTTTATAGTTCAGGTTGCGTTTGCTAACAACAAATTTCCATTTGTGCCTGCAGTTGTTTACTATTTCTACTTTAGTATTTAGAGTTGCTAAGTGTGGTTTGCATAGTATTAACCATTTTCTGTTGAACATAGGTTGCATCTTTTAGAAATGTTGTTGTATGGTGATGCCCTTTTTATGATTTCCAAGATATGTTATAGTTTAATTTTTGTCTTTAAGTCTCCAAATATATTTGCACAGTTTCTTCACCATCAAATTATCATATTCATGCATGCCTAACCTTAAAAATATAATTGATTCATCCAACAAAATGAAAAGCAACACAGCAAAGAAGGGTGAAGAAAAAGGAAATCCTGCAATTGTACTAAAAAAAGAACAGTGTCCCTTAAGCAACAAATGCCTCTATAACAGCATTGTATATCAAGCCACTGTGACATCAGAAAATGAAAAAGAAACATACATAGGAATCACTGAAAATCACTTCAAAACCAGGTACGTAAACCATAAACAGTCATTCAACAAAGAAAAATACAAAAACCAAACAGAACTGAGCAAATATATTTGGAGACTTAAAGACAAAAAAATAAACTGTAACATATCTTGGAAAATCATAAAAAGGGCATCACCATACAACAACATTTCTAAAAGATGCAACCTATGTTCAACAGAAAAAATGGTTAATACTATGCAAACCACACTTAGCAACTCTAAATACTACTAAAGTAGAAATAGTAAACAACTGCAGGCACCAATGGAAACCGTTGTTAGCAAACGCAACCTGAACTATATAAACAACCTGAAAACCGAACAACACGTGCAGCCAATCCGCACGTGTGTAAACAGTGACACTGGGCCATATAACACCGGCAGTAGACAACCCAAAACCATCCTGAGGAGAGCCAGCGCTCAAAACAGACCTGTCGATTTTAAAAACTTCCTTTTACCATTCTATTTTTAACAGATGTTGCTCCCCAAGGGGTCGAGCATTTTAAGAATTTTATTAGGCATTTTAGTGGTATTCTTATATATATATATATATATATATATATATATATATATATATATATATATATATATATACAGCTATCCTGGTTGTGTTTACAGTGACCCTTTCCCTGGTTGGCACCACACCGTCCAACGAAACAGGAACCCCTACTCTTTCCATCAACACCTCGCCCTCACAGCAAAACGGTGAGAGAGAGAGAGAGAGAGAGAGAGAGAGAGAGAGAGAGAGACAGAGAGAGACAGACAGACAGACAGACAGAGACAGAGACAGAGGGCTAGGGAGGACTTAATCATGAGACCATCGACCTGAAAATAACAATATGCGTTGGCCTAATTGTTATGAAAATGATGTAGTTTCAAAAGGTCGAAACAAACTGCATTAAGTCAATCCTCGCAAATGGTTTCTGTTCTGGTAATCATTCAAGTCATTTCAAAAATTAAATTTGTATATCGCAAAGTCTCTTAACTAAGCGTTTAATGTCTTTAAGTTGGAAAGCATCAAATATGACATTACATGGTTGCGTAATTTTTGACAACGTTTCAGAATGGAGTTTTCTCCTAAAGACAAAGACTAGAGACAAACAACGTTTCAGAATGGAGTTATCTCCTAAAGACAACTCAAGAGACAAACAAAAGATGGTGTTTATACTGAATGCGATCACAAATGGACAGTCTTTTTCTTTCAGGAAAACTTTGCTATTCACATTGAACTAACACAAATCAAGTCTGACTCTGGTTCATGTTTGTCCGAAATTTGTTGATGGTGATGGGTGTGGTGTATCTCTTCTTCTCCAGACGCGGTTTAGAAACACGACACGTCGCCAAACGATCGCTTATACGTAATTCCACGTTCCAGCTGCGGCGGAAACACTGCATGAATATTTCAGCCATTCTTATTTTCGTTTCAAATCGTACCATTCTCCCACAGTGCAGAGAGAAATCACACAGACAGCCAGGCGACATTATAGTTCAAACCTGAATGTGCACAAAGTCAAGAAATTGTGCACATTATCACTTGGAGGCCTTCACACTTTTTTCTTGATAAAGCCTTGAAACTGTCATGTTCTGAAGATAGAACCAGTATTGTAACGATAAAACAATGCTGTCTACATACGGTCTTCTCCGTATATCATGGCATGGGAGTCTTTGGACTGACATTTAAGAGATGATTCCAAAGAGAGAATTGTATTCAGCTCCACACAAATCCCGCTATTGTAATGCATACGGCATAAGCGATTTCACTCAGGGCGTCAAAGTAGTAATTCAACACACACACACACACACACACACACACACACACACACACACACACACACACACGCACGCACATACGCACGCACGCACGCACTCACACACTCACACATTCACACAACAAAAAACAAAAACTGCCACTATTACTTTTAGAAGTTCTGCGATTTTCCTTTTTCTGAAAAATGGTTAATACTATGCAAACCACACTTAGCAACTCTAAATACTAAAGTAGAAATAGTAAACAACTGCAGGCACCAATGGAAAACGTTGTTAGCAAACGCAACCTGAACTATATAAACAACCTGAAAACCGAACAACACGTGCAGCCAATCCGCACGTGTAAACAGTGACACTGGGCCATATAACACCGGCAGTAGACAACCCAAAACCATCCTGAGGAGAGCCAGCGCTCAAAACAGACCTGTCGATTTTAAAACTTCCTTTTACCATTCTTTTTAAACAGATGTTGCTCCCCAAGGGGTCGAGCATTTTAAGAATTTTATTAGGCATTTTAGTGGTATTCTTGATATATATATATATATATATATATATATATATATATATATATATATATATATATATACAGCTATCCTGGTTGTGTTTACAGTGACCCTTTCCCTGGTTGGCACCACACCGTCCAACGAAACAGGAACCCCTACTCTTTCCATCAACACCTCGCCCTCACAGCAAAACGGTGAGAGAGAGAGAGAGAGAGAGAGAGAGAGAGAGAGAGAGAGAGAGAGAGACAGACAGACAGACAGACAGACAGACAGACAGAGAGAGACAGACAGGGGCTAGGGAGGGACTTAATCATGAGACCATCGACCTGAAAATAACAATATATGCGTTGGCCTAATTGTTATGAAAATGATGTAGTTTCAAAAGGTCGAAACAAACTGCATTAAGTCAATCCTCGCAAATGGTTTGTTCTGGTAATCATTCAAGTCAATTTCAAAAATTAAATTTGTATATCGCAAAGTCTCTTAACTAAGCGTTTAATGTCTTTAAGTTGGAAAGCATCAAATATGACATTACATGGTTGCGTAATTTTGACAAACGTTTCAGAATGGAGTTTTCTCCTAAAGACAAAGACTAGAGACAAACAACGTTTCAGAATGGAGTTATCTCCTAAAGACAACTCAAGAGACAAACAAAAGATGGTGTTTATACTGAATGCGATCACAAATGGACAGTCTTTTTCTTTCAGGAAAACTTTGCTATTCACATTGAACTAACACAAATCAAGTCTGACTCTGGTTCATGTTTGTCCAAAATTTGTTGATGGTGATGGGTGTGGTGTATCTCCTCTTCTCCAGACGCGGTTTAGAAACACGACACGTCGCCAAACGATCGCTTATACGTAATTCCACGTTCCAGCTGCGGCGGAAACACTGCATGAATATTTCAGCCATTCTTATTTTCGTTTCAAATCGTACCATTCTCCCACAGTGCAGAGAAAATCACACAGACAGCCAGGCGACATTATAGTTCAAACCTGAATGTGCACAAAGTCAAGAAATTGTGCACATTATCACTTGGAGGCCTTCACACTTTTTTCTTGATAAAGCCTTGAAACTGTCATGTTCTGAAGATAGAACCAGTATTGTAACGATAAAACAATGCTGTCTACATACGGTCTTCTCCGTATATCATGGCATGGGAGTCTTTGGACTGACATTTAAGAGATGATTCCAAAGAGAGAATTGTATTCAGCTCCACACAAATCCCGCTATTGTAATGCATACGGCATAAGCGATTTCACTCAGGCGTCAAAGTAGTATTCAATACACACACACACACACACACACACACACACACACACACACACACACACACACACACACACACACACACGCACGCACATACGCACGCACGCACGCACGCACGCACACACTCACACATTCACACAAACAAAAACAAAAAAACTGCCACTATTACTTTTAGAAGTTCTGCGATTTTCCTTTTTCTTAAGAGGTCGAAACGCGTCGTATTTGGAGACTTAAAGACAAAAAAATAAAACTGTAACATATCTTGGAAAATCACAAAAAGGGCATCACCAACATATCTTGGAAAATCATAAAAAGGGCATCACCATACAACAACATTTCTAAAGATGCAACCTATGTTCAACAGAAAAATGGTTAATACTATGCAAACCACACTTAGCAACTCTAAATACTAAAGTAGAAATAGTAAAACTGCAGGCACCAATGGAAACCGTTGTTAGCAAACGCAACCTGAACTATATAAACAACCTGAAAACCGAACAACACGTGCAGCCAATCCGCACGTGTAAACAGTGACACTGGGCCATATAACACCGGCAGTAGACAACCCAAAACCATCCTGAGGAGAGCCAGCGCTCAAAACAGACCTGTCGATTTTAAAACTTCCTTTTACCATTCTATTTTTAACAGATGTTGCTCCCCAAGGGGTCGAGCATTTTAAGAATTTTATTTTAGGCATTTTCCATCAACACCTCGCCCTCACAGCAAAACGGTGAGAGAGAGAGAGAGAGAGAGAGAGAGAGAGAGACAGACAGACAGACAGACAGACAGACAGACAGACAGAGACAGAGAGGAGGGCTAGGGAGGACTTAATCATGAGACCATCGACCTGAAAATAACAATATGCGTTGGCCTAATTGTTATGAAAATGATGTAGTTTCAAAAGGTCGAAACAAACTGCATTAAGTCAATCCTCGCAAATGGTTTCTGTTCTGGTAATCATTCAAGTCAATTTCAAAAATTAAATTTGTATATCGCAAAGTCTCTTAACTAAGCGTTTAATGTCTTTAAGTTGGAAAGCATCAAATATGACATTACATGGTTGCGTAATTTTTGACAACGTTTCAGAATGGAGTTTTCTCCTAAAGACAAAGACTAGAGACAAACAACGTTTCAGAATGGAGTTATCTCCTAAAGACAACTCAAGAGACAAACAAAAGATGGTGTTTATACTGAATGCGATCACAAATGGACAGTCTTTTTTTTCAGGAAAAACTTTGCTATTCACATTGAACTAACACAAATCAAGTCTGACTCTGTTCATGTTTGTCCGAAATTTGTTGATGGTGATGGGTGTGGTGTATCTCCTCTTCTCCAGACGCGGTTTAGAAACACGACACGTCGCCAAACGATCGCTTATACGTAATTCACGTTCCAGCTGCGGCGGAAACACTGCATGAATATTTCAGCCATTCTTATTTTCGTTTCAAATCGTACCATTCTCCCACAGTGCAGAGAAATCACACAGACAGCCAGGCGACATTATAGTTCAAACCTGAATGTGCACAAAGTCAAGAAATTGTGCACATTATCACTTGGAGGCCTTCACACTTTTTTCTTGATAAAGCCTTGAAACTGTCATGTTCTGAAGATAGAACCAGTATTGTAACGATAAAACAATGCTGTCTACATACGGTCTTCTCCGTATATCATGGCATGGGAGTCTTTGGACTGACATTTAAGAGATGATTCCAAAGAGAGAATTGTATTCAGCTCCACACAAATCCCGCTATTGTAATGCATACGGCATAAGCGATTTCACTCAGGCGTCAAAGTAGTAATTCAATACACACACACACACACACACACACACACACACACGCACACACACACACACACACACACGCACGCACACACGCACATACGCACGCACGCACGCACGCACGCACTCACACACTCACACATTCACACAAACAAAAACAAAACTGCCACTATTACTTTTAGAAGTTCTGCGATTTTCCTTTTTCTTAAGAGGTCGAAACGCGTCGTATTTGGAGACTTAAAAGACAAAAAAAATAAACTGTAACATATCTTGGAAAATCACAAAAAGGGCATCACCAACATATCTTGGAAAATCATAAAAAGGGCATCACCATACAACAACATTTCTAAAAGATGCAACCTATGTTCAACAGAAAAATGGTTAATACTATGCAAACCACACTTAGCAACTCTAAATACTAAAGTAGAAAATAGTAAACAACTGCAGGCACCAATGGAAACCGTTGTTAGCAAACGCAACCTGAACTATATAAACAACCTGAAAACCGAACAACACGTGCAGCCAATCCGCACGTGTAAACAGTGACACTGGGCCATATAACACCGGCCGGCAGTAGACAACCCAAAACCATCCTGAGGAGAGAGCCAGCGCTCAAAACAGACCTGTCGATTTTAAAACTTCCTTTTACCATTCTATTTTTTTAACAGATGTTGCTCCCCAAGGGGTCGAGCATTTTAAGAATTTTATTAGGCATTTTAGTGGTATTCTTGATATATATATATAATATATATATATATATATATATATATATATATATATATATATATACAGCTATCCTGGTTGTGTTTACAGTGACCCTTTCCCTGGTTGGCACCACACCGTCCAACGAAACAGGAACCCTACTCTTTCCATCAACACCTCGCCCTCACAGCAAAACGGTGAGAGAGAGAGAGAGAGAGAGAGAGAGAGAGAGAGGGAGAGAGAGAGAGAGGAGACAGACAGACAGACAGACAGACAGACAGACAGAGAGAGACAGATTGGGCTAGGGAGGACTTAATCATGAGACCATCGACCTGAAAATAACAATATGCGTTGGCCTAATTGTTATGAAAATGATGTAGTTTCAAAAGGTCGAAACAAACTGCATTAAGTCAATCCTCGCAAATGGTTTCTGTTCTGGTAATCATTCAAGTCAATTTCAAAAATTAAATTTGTATATCGCAAAGTCTCTTAACTAAGCGTTTAATGTCTTTAAGTTGGAAAGCATCAAATATGACATTACATGGTTGCGTAATTTTGACAACGTTTCAGAATGGAGTTTTCTCCTAAAGACAAAGACTAGAGACAAACAACGTTTCAGAATGGAGTTATCTCCTAAAGACAACTCAAGAGACAAACAAAAGATGGTGTTTATACTGAATGCGATCACAAATGGACAGTCTTTTTCTTTCAGGAAAACTTTGCTATTCACATTGAACTAACACAAATCAAGTCTGACTCTGGTTCATGTTTGTCCGAAATTTGTTGATGGTGATGGGTGTGGTGTATCTCTTCTTCTCCAGACGCGGTTTAGAAACACGACACGTCGCCAAAACGATCGCTTATACGTAATTCCACGTTCCAGCTGCGGCGGAAAACACTGCATGAATATTTCAGCCATTCTTATTTTCGTTTCAAATCGTACCATTCTCCCACAGTGCAGAGAAATCACACAGACAGCCAGGCGACATTATAGTTCAAACCTGAATGTGCACAAAGTCAAGAAATTGTGCACATTATCACTTGGAGGCCTTCACACTTTTTTCTTGATAAAGCCTTGAAACTGTCATGTTCTGAAGATAGAACCAGTATTGTAACGATAAAACAATGCTGTCTACATACGGTCTTCTCCGTATATCATGGCATGGGAGTCTTTGGACTGACATTTAAGAGATGATTCCAAAGAGAGAATTGTATTCAGCTCCACACAAATCCCGCTATTGTAATGCATACGGCATAAGCGATTTCACTCAGGCGTCAAAGTAGTAATTCACACACACACACACACACACCACACACACACACACACACACACACACACACACACACACACGCACGCACGCACATACGCACGCACGCACGCACTCACACACTCACACATTCACACAAACAAAAACAAAACTGCCACTATTACTTTTAGAAGTTCTGCGATTTTCCTTTTTCTTAAGAGGTCGAAACGCGTCGTATTTGGAGACTTAAAGACAAAAAAATAAACTGTAACATATCTTGGAAAATCACAAAAAGGGCATCACCAACATATCTTGGAAAATCATAAAAAGGGCATCACCATACAACAACATTTCTAAAAGATGCAACCTATGTTCAACAGAAAAATGGTTAATACTATGCAAACCACACTTAGCAACTCTAAATACTAAAGTAGAAATAGTAAACAACTGCAGGCACCAATGGAAACTGTTGTTAGCAAACGCAACCTGAACTATATAAACAACCTGAAAACCGAACAACACGTGCAGCCAATCCGCACGTGTAAACAGTGACACTGGGCCATATAACACCGGCAGTAGACAACCCAAAACATCCTGAGGAGAGCCAGCGCTCAAAACAGACCTGTCGATTTTAAAACTTCCTTTTACCATTCTATTTTTAACAGATGTTTGCTCCCCAAGGGGGTCGAGCATTTTAAGAATTTTATAGGCATTTAGGCATTTTAGTGGTATATCTATATATATATATATATATATATATATATATATATACAGCTATCCTGGTTGTGTTTACAGTGACCCTTTCCCCTGGTTGGCACCACACCGTCCAACGAAACAGGAAACCCTACTCTTTCCATCAACACCTCGCCCTCACAGCAAAACGGTGAGAGAGAGAGAGAGAGAGAGAGAGAGAGAGAGAGAGAGAGAGAGACAGACAGACAGACAGACAGACAGAGACAGAGACAGAGGGCTAGGGAGGACTTAATCATGAGACCATCGACCTGAAAATAACAATATGCGTTGGCCTAATTGTTATGAAAATGATGTAGTTTCAAAAGGTCGAAACAAACTGCATTAAGTCAATCCTCGCAAATGGTTTCTGGTAATCATTCAAGTCAATTTCAAAAATTAAATTTGTATATCGCAAAGTCTCTTAACCTAAGCGTTTAATGTCTTTAAGTTGGAAAGCATCAAATATGACATTACATGGTTGCGTAATTTTTGACAACGTTTCAGAATGGAGTTTTCTCCTAAAGACAAAGACTAGAGACAAACAACGTTTCAGAATGGAGTATCTCCTAAAGACAACTCAAGAGACAAACAAAAGATGGTGTTTATACTGAATGCGATCACAAATGGACAGTCTTTTTCTTCAGGAAAACTTTGCTATTCACATTGAACTAACACAAATCAAGTCTGACTCTGGTTCATGTTTGTCCGAAAATTTGTTGATGGTGATGGGTGTGGTGTATCTCCTCTTCTCCAGACGCGGTTTAGAAACACGACACGTCGCCAAAACGATCGCTTATACGTAATTTCACGTTCCAGCTGCGGCGGAAACACTGCATGAATATTTCAGCCATTCTTATTTTCGTTTCAAATCGTACCATTCTCCCACAGTGCAGAGAAATCACACAGACAGCCAGGCGACATTATAGTTCAAACCTGAATGTGCACAAAGTCAAGAAATTGTGCACATTATCACTTGGAGGCCTTCACACTTTTTTCTTGATAAAGCCTTGAAACTGTCATGTTCTGAAGATAGAACCAGTATTGTAACGATAAAAACAATGCTGTCTACATACGGTCTTCTCCGTATATCATGGCATGGGAGTCTTTGGACTGACATTTAAGAGATGATTCCAAAGAGAGAATTGTATTCAGCTCCACACAAATCCCGCTATTGTAATGCATACGGCATAAGCGATTTCACTCAGGCGTCAAAGTAGTAATTCAACACACACACACACACACACACACACACACACACACGCACGCACGCACGCACGCACGCACGCACGCACGCACTCACACACTCACACATTCACACAAACAAAAACAAAACTGCCACTATTACTTTTAGAAGTTCTGC